>JBCEWB010190228.1:0-24934 GCA_039654565.1 Peronia peronii
ACGTACGTACGTACATACATACATACATACATACATACATACATACATACATACATACATACATACATACTTCCTTGCGTACCTACATACCGATATATAACAAACATAAATTCATACCTATATGTGATCATATACTAATATGCACATAAACAATGTGCGACTGGTTACATTTACGTTCATTCATTCAGATTCTGGAACATTCTTACTGATAATGGTACAAATGAATTTTTATATCTTTCCGTTCTAACTTTTTTTGAAAGAAGCCTCTTCCTGCATTTTAAGTTTGATCAAACATATTCAGGATATAGTGGATGTTTCACATCTGAGATTATACTTTTTGCTTTTTTTAGACACATATCCCTCTATATATCGTAGACGCATAGTAGTTATGTTGTTAATAAGTTTACTGGCTTTGTTAATTATTTTATTTAACTTTTTCTTGTCTGTATTTGTGATGCTTCCACCCCAAGAAGTAATTCCAAAGGATGAGATACTTTGAATTGTTGATGAATAAAACATCTTCAGAATTTCAGAGTTCACAAATAATGTTCAGTATACAAATAAAAGTATATAGATAACACTGACGTGGTCTCTATCTTTAATTTCACTACAATATAAAAATGAAAGCAAAACTGCAACTAATGTCAAGAATGGATAATAACAATTCACATGCAGCCAGGAGAAAACTCAGAGAACAGGGATTTCATGTCCGAGGCAAGAAAACATTAAATAATGACTATAAATTAGTACACTGTTTCAAATGTTTCACTCGCATCATAGCTGAAACTGTTGACACTACTGAGACCAACATTTAACTAAAGTATTTCTAGGTGCAACAGTTAAGGCCTGGAATAAAATGCTTCAAGGAGTATATATGTATGGAAGTTGAGCAAATTGAATTTTTAAAAAAATGGGATGAATCAATTGGAGGGCCATTCTAGATTTTGCTCATAAACTGTATTTTGTTGCTCAATGCAAAATACATCTTGCCCTGATTCTGAAGATTGACATATGATTGGTTTGTATCATGTAACCTTGGATCCTGCTAGTCAATGACCACTTTGATTTTGCACTACCACAAGTTTATGAATGATTTCAAACAAAAGTATTCACATAATCAATACAAAATAGAATAAATCAAGCTATTTGTTTCGGATACTCATCAGCTAATCTGAACCTACCTCCTTTACAGCTACATTTAGCTGTCCCTCCTTCAAGTTCACATATTCCTTCATTTGTACAAATTGCAGTAGCAAAATTCTCACACAGCTCTTCCTTGAATTCACAGGTATCTCCATAGGTACCATTTTCACATCTGAAGTGTTCATAAGGTGACAAAGCATAACTATTAATTTTTTTATTACATTTTCCAGTACATAAGACTAATTCTAATTTCTAAAGGTAATGCATTAATACATTAAAATAAAAAAGACAAAGTAATTCAATCTGGACCATGTTCAAGAAATAATACCAATACAAAAAACAAAACAAAAAAAAACATAACGAAGACAAGGAATGACATTGGAAACACTCATATTGTTTCATTCTGATGTAACATAGATCAGTCTGAAATATGATGCTGACTTTGAAGGACTAAGACTAAATTCAATGAGATAATTACACAGAAACAGACTAGAACACTGTCCACCTCTTTTTACATATTATATGTCCCATGCCTGCATTTCAGTATCAATAACATGTAACAATTTGAAAAGATCTAATCAATTTCTACTGAAAATCCCACAACATTAATGTTAGTCTATTTAAACATTTATGACATGCTACATTGAACTATAAATAAATATGTGTTCTTCTCATTTTCTCTCATTCCTTCACTTTTTATTATTTTTTTTCTTGAAAAAAAGAGACTCTTTATCATAACACTCATCTCACTGTACCTGTTAATGTGTCATATTGTCTAGAACATTTTAAATAAAAATTATGCTACTTTTATACTAAGACATTTCAAATGAGTAAATGGTAAGTCTTCATAATGAAGAAAATTTCTATTCCCATGTATCACTGCTTTGCTCTCCACACTTGACAAGTAGCTAGAAACAATGTTTGTCAGAGATGCTGCTCATTATCAAACCAATCCCAAAAGCTGTTTTTGTTGTAACAGTGCTAATTTTTACATGGTCACTTTGAAAATCAACTGAAATGGTGCTGGAATTTATCAACTTGGTCAAATCATTAACAACTATAACACAGTACCATTAGACTACACAGTTTTTTTCAATACATCACTATTTTGACAGCATCTGATGAAAGATTTATACAAAGCGTTGAAACTGAAACAGTTGCTCTGCTGTGCATTTAATTTTATTAGACTTTTTGTGGAGCTTAGCAATAATTTCATAAAGTGTAATCAGGAAAGGTAAATCTATGTCTAATCGGAATTTCTGAATTAAAAACGTGAGAAGACACAAAATAATGACATAGTCTGTTCAATATATCTTTCAGGAAATGCCTTTGTTTAATGTGAAAATGCTGTCATAATATAAATATTTACATTCAGATGATAATTATGCTAACTGTATAGAATTTTTCTAGTCCATCATAATAAATAACATAATCAATAAATAATAAATAAGTCAAGGGAACAAGATAAACTTCACTTGAAGAAAAACTTTTGTATAAACCTTACTGGCAATAGAAGGTATTGGTTAAGTTGTAGCACAGTCCCATATTCTGACATGGATTTCCACTGCAATGATCTTGTTCCTCTTCACAGTTGGTGCCACTCCAGCCTTGCATACACTCGCAGTGGTACCCACCATAAGTATTGTTACAAGAGCCACCATGAAGGCAGGGTTCTACAGTCACACATTCATCAATATCTTCCTGTTGAGTGAGCAAAGTCATCAATATGAAATATGCTAGTAGTTTCTCTTACCAGGTCCAACATTTTCAGGTGTTCTTTTCAAATATTTCAAAGTATAAAGTTTGTGGAAGTTCTGAGCCAATTTCTTGTCGTGTTAAACACAAGAAGACTTGTGGGATTTTTTTTTCCAGCACCACCATAGCCACTGCTATTATCCTCTGTTCATTACATTGGGGTTTTTTATGTCTTTCTCTTATTGACAATCTTCATCTATACTATGACTCTCATATAGAATACTCCTACCAAATAGTTTCAAAACGTGATTGACAATACATCGAACAACTTGGTTCACATTTAATTTCAGCTTCTTAAGTCATGTGACATACTGAGTGATCTAGTTATTGCTATTATGATCTTCTATGTGCCCCCAGAGAAAATGTGAAGACTGTAGGATCAAAGTAAAATAAGTCAAAATAATAAATTTATTTAATAAACACAATAAAAGTAGAATTTAAAAAAAAAAGAACAGAAATTTTCATAAATTAATGTGCAATTTTTACACTACCAGAGCTAGCTGGATACATTTAAAGAGCAATAAAATCTAGGAACCTATAACTCTATTTTCAAAATTAAGAAGTTTAAATCAATTTCATGTTCATACTGAGCAATTTTTCCCAGTGAATCCACTGTGACATATGCATGCGAAGTCATCCACCATGTCCATGCAATCATAGGTGTTGTCATCCACGCAGCTACCAGGGCAATCATCGATATTTATTTCACACTGGATTCCTAAGGAAGAAATTTCAAACACAAATCAATCTGAAAAGACTGTTGCAATCAAACATCACTTCTATAATTCTAAAGAAATTAAAAAATGTATGACTCCTGATAAATGTAAATGATCTCATGCTTGTGGAAAGATCATATTAATATCATCTGAGTAGGCAATCAAAAATCTATTATTCTGCAATCATTTTGCACTGGTTTCATAGTGGCAGGTATCTAGAATGTCTGCCCTCTTCTACTCCTGCAGCCTTTTCATAACGGAGTCTGTCAAATTTGATAAGCAGGGCCTGCTGCTGTATGTATATTTTTCTTTCTTCATCAGTGTCTCAGCTATGAAGAGCTTCAATGAAAATCAAGCAATAACACCAAAGCTCACCAGTATATCCACTTGGGCATGTACAATTATAAGCATCAATTCCATCCATACATGTTGCACCATTCTTGCAGGGGCCGCTGGAGCAATCATCAATATTGTGCTGGCAAACTGAGCCTTCAAATCCAGAGGGACAATCACACCTGAACCCACCAGATATTTGTATACAGGTCCCCTGTTTGCAGGGTGAGCTTAAGCAGTAGTCTATCTCAATGCATGCAGTAGAAGTCAAAGAGTCTAAATAACAAAGAAAAAGAGGAACATTTAATTTATTGATCAAGTCCCTTTCACATTCTGGAAGCAATGAGATATGATCATGACATTCTTGAGGAACTTGTGAGTTATTTATCATAAGCAAGCAATATTGTCTAAAAGTATTCTAAAACTATGTTTGACTGTTTTTCTTTGTCCATTTCTACAGGGTACACCAGGATTATTTCCCCTCAGAAAACAGCTGACATGTGCACATTGCGGGCTATGACTATCTTGTGCATGTTTGGTAAATGTGAATTCTGATTTGAGATTATTTAACAGCACAACCATTGGTTCGTTTTTCTTTTGTTTGTTTGTTTGTTCTTTTCTCATAAATTTTTAACTAAAATTTAGATCATTTAAATGGCACAAATATCCTCTGACTCATAATATAAAGACAAATTATTTTTCTTGGATAATCAAGAAAAGCACTGCCCCTGACTGAGCATAACTTAAAAAAAGAGATGAAAAATCACTGTATTGTAAAATAAAACAAAATTATTCAAGTTGCTGAACACAGAACTGAAGAGGGTTAAGGTGGTTGACTAAAACACTATATCACTCTTGAAGCGATAGGGTGGGAGAAACCTAAAGATGGGAGTATCATTTCAGAGAGTTTGGAGGAAAGGGGAAAATGGCTGTTGCAAGCACAAAGAACACATCACATGGCAGTATATTACTCAATATATAAGGTGAAATAATGTGATAAAGTAGAGATCACGTTGGGACAATTCACACTGCAGACCTAGTTTTCAACTAATGAGTGCATATATAGGAGGATATCTGTGCTTATTGAGTGTGTCCTAGCATTGGTCAGTCTTATTAATCAGCTTTATATCTTTGCTACTCAAATCTAAATTGAAAAGGGCAGAGGTTGCCACATTCTTGGGTTTGAACTACATAATCTTTTGATTTTTGCATTTTGTTTTTATCAGTTTCACTACAACTGAAACTTATGTTGATATTAATGATCAACTGCATAGATGAAGCAGAAAATAATGGTCATCTGGACAAACATATTAGCAAACAAAAAAAAAGAGCAGAAACGTTTGACCACGACACATATCTAGCAAATAAATATAGCACTGCATGGTCCTGTATCAACAGATACAGCAAGATAGAGGATCACAAAAAGCAGTCTTTGACATTATGTATTGCATGCATTCATACAATTATGTTCCTTAGCAATATTCAATGGTGAAGAATTTCTGCATGATAAGCAAAAGGCAACAGAGCTCAATTGTGACACCATGAAGATCTCTTAAAGGCAGTGCATCGTTGCCTTTAATCTTTTTTGGCTCAAACTTAAGTGAGTTTGATCAAATTTTCTTTCCTAAAGAGCTTTTTTTAAAAATGTCTAATTTTCCCTGAATTTCATCAACTCTGTTGTGTACTGCAGCCATCATCAAGCTGTTACACCACTAAACCAAAGCCCACACCCTACCATTGATGTTGGTATTCTTGTTGTGATGTCACTTCTCTCCCGCCATTGACTGCCTGTCCCATATCCATTGCCACATTATTTTCAACTTTGACTTTGTTGGTTATCCCTATGATACTGTAGGGAGTTTAGAATTACTTCTGACAAAGAGGCCACACAGTTAAAAATCAAATGCAGATTACATTATCATGTGAATAGGCCTAGTGTCTAGTAAAAATATTTTGGACAAGTTAGAAAAGTTTGGAACATAATACCATTACATATGCAGGGCAGTCTTGGTCATTGATTAAAATGAAGTGGACAGCACAGATAAATCTACTGAAGTCAAATATCTTTAGCACTAGCCAGACTAGATAGGAAACTTCCCGTTCAAAGCATGATATTTTCCAACTGTTAGAAAGTTGTACAAAAAAAAAAAATATTATCGTCAAAGAGTAAATTAATGCCACGCATAAACTATAATTATCAAGACACATTAAATAATTTATTTATTAATACTTAATTATCATCATTATGCATTTTTACTCCAAACAGTTATGGATTTCCTAAGCTTTTCAGCCCTACAACAGGGTTCTCTCAGCTATTTCAGCATCCTGTCAGGCCATGGCCCACATCTTCTTGATTTTCAAAAGAAACTAGTACAAACCACAAAAAGAATATAATTATCAAGTCACCATTAAAAATTCTGGCACAGTTCATGAATCAATAAATAAATTTCATACAAACCAAGTGCAAAATGTTCTCTACATGTGCAGTTGGCAGCAAAATATTGGTAATTATTGAAACAGCTGCCTCCTTGACATTGTTGATTTTCACAAAAGTCAGGTATCTCTTCACAGTGATCTCCATCATAGCCAGGTTTGCAGTTACAAGTGTAGGTATTCACATCATCAATGCAATCTGCATCAAACAGGCAACCCAGTGGATTGAGTGCACACTCATCTGAAAAATCAATATAAATGTCTGCCTCTGAAGCTAGAAACAAAGAAAAAATAAATATTTTTTATGCTTATAAGAAACAAAATTAATTCAATTTCAGACATGATAATTTTCTCTCTAGGTAAGCTACAAATATATTGCTGATTTTTTTTTTTAATATACATAATATCTGGGATGAATAGCCAAACAAATATTAGAATTAGGACAAAGTTTCATCCCTTGAATGATAAATATAATGCTCTCATCTATAAATCTGATAAAATTATCTAAACATGCTAGTCCTTTTAAATCAATAAAAAGCAATAGATAAAACAAACCAAAATGTCTTACAACTGGAAATTTTGGAGTGAGCAGAAAGAAATTCACACATACCAATATTAATTTCACACTGTGTGCCACTGTAACCTGGATTGCAGTTGCACACAAACCGCACAGTACCATATGCCTGACACTCGCCATTGCCACTACAGGTGATATTTTCACATGGATCCATGGGCTTTTCACATCTTCAGAACAAGTACATGAGAAACAATGTCAGTGAAAACTCTGATAGTCCTTTTATCTCCAATGGTTACATTCTTTATCTGCATCCCATCAAGCATCACCAACAAATTGGAGAGTTGTAATTAGTTTCATTTTGCTGCTGTTAGAATTCTGATACATGCAATCCTACAGGAGCTGGGATGAGCTTTCTTATGTGAAAATCTTTATCTTACTTACATGTAATGTTCATTTTTGATCTATGAAACTCAGAATGCTTCCTTGAACAAATGTAACTATGTACACAAACCCATTTTGATTGTGAGAAATAACAGAATCATAATGAATTTCATCTTCATCCATATTCAAACTCACTTCAAGATTATCATTTTGCCTTAAGTGCAATAAATTAATTAAGATATCATGTAAAAGTCAAATCTGCTGCTTATCAGAGCATCCAAGCTTGTGGTCAAAGATCTTGCTTCAGCAAAAAAGCACACAATGATATTTTAAAGAATTCATTATTTATGAACCTATAAAACAATCCCCTAATCGGTCTTGCTCCACAGTGAAAAATATGACTTGTTCTAAAAACAACAGCTGTCTATGGTGATTTAAATTATGGTTTTGATATATAATGTAAAAATAATTATAGAGATATAGAAAGAAGTGATTTTGTGCAGAGCATAATGAGTGTAAGCTCTTGTAAGTTAATACTATAATTGATGAGTTGAGACTGTTCAGTTCCAGTTCATCTGGGCTTCTGTTCCTTTCAGCTTGTCGCTGCAGGCTTTGCCATATCAGGATATCAGTCCTGTGTGCTTTTGTGTTAGACTAGCATTTGCTTTTTGTTGCAGTCAGCTCCATTTTCACACTTCCACCAACCATGGCATCTGGACTCCCTGAGTCCACACAACCCAGCTTCTCCTCCCCTCCCCTCCCCAGGACTTTGGGGAGTAATGACCGACCTCACCATATATAGGGAACAGGATATGGTAATTGTTCTTGAGAGGGAGTCATTGCCAACTTCTTTGTCCCCACCTGACTTTACACAACTGGCTTCCACCTTAAATTGAAATCAGTCCCATAGGACTTGGGATGGGAATCTGAGAGTCCGTCGCTCAGTCTCTCCTCCAGCATCCCATGTCTGTTGGCAGCTGAGCCCCACTTAAACTGTTATTTTGCCGGTTTCCTTCTGCTGAGTCTGCTTTCTAGTGCTATGCACCTCTTGTCTCCCAATGACAAGGGACCCCAGAGTTTCTCGGCTCCATGGTACATCAACTTCGTCCACTCTCACTGTGGTCCCATGATGTTTCTAACCGCTCCTGCATTCCCTTGCCAGCTTTTTCACTTTTTGGTGTTTTTCTAAATGCTTCTGTGCAGCTCAATCAGACAAAAGTTTGGGATATGTTGCTGTTACGTATCTTCTGACCAGCTTTGACAGTGTCTTGGAGTGCTTCGTGTCAGAATACTGTTACCAAAATGAAGGATATATATATATATCCTTATATATATATGTTTTGCCCTTGAACAATTAGTTGGAAGAGTTTGGAGACATTTTTTAAGGATACAATTGTTGATGAGCTGGTCAAATGTATATCTGATAATTAATATTAAATATGACATGATGACATCAGGCTCTCATTAAACTTTGAGTATATGCACTTATTCGTATCACTGTGAAGGTTTTTGATTTCCCTTTCTGTATGTGAACATTTTTTGTCCCACCTTAAGGAAACGTTGAGATATTGGTAATTAAAGACAGTGGGGGTGACCTGTTGCTGAGCTGTATATAGTGAGAAAATGGCCGATCACTTTGTTAATCCTTTACTTCGCTTCACTTCACTTATCCCTTAGTCTAGATGACCGTTGGGGCACCAACAATGATTGGGCAACCACTTTTCTCCATCCTTCTCTATTTTCAGCCTTTCAAAGGGCTTCACCCAACTTTAAACCTGTCCATTCCGCTATGTTGTCTTCCCATCTCTTTTTCTGTCTGCCTTGCCTTCTCCCTCCTTGTACAGTGCCCTGTAGGATCGTCTTTGCAAGTCATGTTGATCTTGTTATGTGCCCATACCATCTCAGTTTACATTTTTTCACAGTGGTGAGAAGCTCTTCATAGGGCCCAATGACATGCCTGATTCTCTTCTTCACTTCTCCATTTGTAACATGATCTCTGTAGGAGATGCCTGAAAGTCTTCAGAAGCATCTCATTTCTATAGCTTGTATCTTTCTCTCTAACTCTGCTGTAAGGTCCAAGTCTCACAAGCATACATGAAGATTGAAATGACCAAGGAATGCATCAGCCTGATTTTGGAACTGAGTGCAATGTTCTTGTCTTTCCATATGATCTTGAGCTTGGACAATGCACGAATTGTTTGGGCAATCCTGGACGGTATTTCTTGTTTTGATCCTTCATCCATCACCACTGAACCCAAGTATTTGAAGCTCTGAACAGTGTCTAGTTTTTGGCCACCAGTTCTCATGTCTGAGCTGATTCCTTTGACGTTGTTGGTCATTAGCTTAGTCTTTCCTGCACTGATCTCCATGCCATATGTTGTTGATTCTTTGTCCAGATGGTTAACTAACTTGACAAGCTCTTCTTCTTTTCCGTGAAAGGGCATCAATGTCATCAGCAAAACGTAAGTTTGTGATTGTTCTGCCACCAATGCTAACTGATCTTTCATGGTCTTCCCAAGGTTGTCATCTTTTTCTTGGCACCATTCTTCAATCCAAGTCTCTCCAGCCTTCACCATGCCTTGCTTAATTTGCTGGTTCACTGCTTTGTACTGCTTTTCGCTCTTTCTGTGTAAACTTGTCTTTCTTCAGCTCACGGTATTTGTCACACAATGTAAGATGTCAGGTGTAACCCAAGGCTGTTTTTGATATCTGTGCTTGCCATGGATTTCTTTAGCTGTTTCTGTCACTGACCAAATCATTCATGTCTGAGTTGTCTGCATCAAGCAAGGTCAGTGGAGCAAATTTCCTTCCTATCATTGCTTTGAATGTTTCTGCTATCTCAGGATTCTTCAGCTTCTCAAGGTCAAACCTGATTCTAGTGTGGCCCTGTTAGCTGACCTTCTTATGATGAAGTTTGAAGGTCATCATCACTAAATCATGGTCACTCCCTATGTCGCTCCTGGAAAACTTCTTGTCTTTGCGATGTTTATACTGGTTTGGAAAGGCCTCTTTACCATAATATATTCAATTTGGTTGTGGTGTTCTCCATTTGGGTTGTGCAGGTCCATCTTCCTGATGCTTTGTGTGGGCCAAAAGTGTTAGCAAGCTTCATATCATTAAGGCTTGCAAATTCCAGTGGTCTAAAGCCTCTCTCATTAGTCTCATTGTTGGAGTAGAGACCACAGGTATTCTTCCAGTTCTTACACGCATCCTTCCCAACTTTGATGCTCCAGTCGCCCTGCACTATTAAGATGTCTTTTTTGGTAACCTGCTCTAAAATCTCCTGAAGTTGTTCGTAAAAGTCTTCTATTTCCTCATCATCATACTCTGTTGTTGCAGCATAGGCCTGCGCAATGGTAATGTTAAATGGCATTGCCCTGAAACAGATGGTGATAAGCCTGCTGGAAATTGGCTGGAAACCCATGACTATGTTCACGGTGTCTTTGTGAATAAGAAAACCAACACCATTTTCATGTCTGTCTTCTTTGCCACTGAAGTAAAGCTTGTGTCCTTTCTAAGCAGTTGTTTATCCAGAGTTCTTCCATCGTACCTCGCAGACTTAGATCCTCTCAGATCATGCGTCTGGGATGGTGACTTCATTGAGGAGGTTCATACGCCCATACTCAGATGCATGTCGACACTCTAGCATTTGGTTCTCCCGAACCAGCCGCAAGGCAGCAGGAGACTGTGGAGGGCGGGGTTGTCCAATTCCCGTACAGAATAAAAATGATGCCCACTGTTAATCCTTATTAATCCTTATTCAGCCATGCCACTAAATTACAATTTTTGGGCTTTTACTCAATCTTTTTCAACAAATTTAACACTGAAATGCTTTTTTAAATTGAATAGAAGGATTCTGTGAAGAAAAAAACTGCGTTAAGAATTAATTCACCGTTGAAAAAAAAAGTGATCGCTCCAGTCGCCTCAGTTTGACAAGCACCTGATTTCATTGTGTCATGTCTCATATATTTAAACATATCAAATCACCTGTCATTGTAATTCCCATCAGCAGGGCAATGGCATCTCGTTGCATTCACAAGATCAACACAAAAAGCAATGTCTGAGCAGCTGGTGCTGTCACAGTTGTCTTCATTGTCTATCTCACACTGCTCTCCACTAAACACTGAAACAGTTTACAAAACTGCTATTTGTTACTGCTTTACTGCTCATGGCTGTTCACTGCCACTGCTTCAGTTTCCTGCTATATCAAAAATAATCTAAGCAATGAAAAGACAGTGTTTTTTAGTCCCAGTGGTACATTTTACTTATGTATGGAACATATTGTGTAGCAGTATAAAATAGTCAAAGCTGACATAGAATAGACATTGTTGTGCCTATACACACTTTTTTATATGGATAGTATTCGTCAGCTGAGTAGGCAGAATTCTTTAAAAATTTGATATTTATAAAGTAAAAAGATATCCTTTCAGTCTCCTCAATATGGAAATGGCCCATGCTTTACCACCAACACAGTTGGGTTTCAAATCTCCAAATGCTGAATTCTACAAATTAAATCCACCCACCTATACGATGCAGGATTGGACAAGATTGCATCATCCAAGTGTGCATTGACGAATATATATTTTTACAATCTAACATAACTTCGCTTCCAAGCAGTGGACCTAAAAGCAACCTTCAGACAGTGGAATGACAAGAATAATGATTTGTTTAAAACTAACTTGAAAACTTTTTACCTGTTCACAAAATGGATTTGATAAAAGTATTGAAAATTTATATATCGACTTTTAGAGACAACACTGTGTAGTTTTTAAATAGTTTGTGAGGAATAATTCAAAAGAAGACACCAACAAAAGTTATATTGCTGAACACAGGGAAAAGAGAAAAATCTCAAGATGGTTACAAGACAATGCTAGTTCCAGCGGAAACTGCAGACTAATGGGATAAAACGAGGCAACATCACTGCGGGGGTCATCAGTATAGCAGGAAATTGATACAAGCATTACTTGGAGGAGAATTCTCCTGAGCTATCACTTTGACTGCTGACTTATGACTCAGGCAGTGGGCAACTAAAGGAACACTCTGAAGGTGGTGTGAACAGCCGCATGATGTGATATCAAACACAAAATATGTAATACGAGGAACCAGGTGATAATTATAGGACAGCTATGTACATGAGCTATGACAGGGTGAAATCACATTTGCTGTTGTAGCACCAGGATTACAACTTCTATAAACAATTCTCATTAAAAAACAAATAATAAAAACAAAACAAAATGAACATGAAAGGGATAATTATATGGTATTGGAAGGATAGAATAACATTTAACTGCTAATACAATTTATATTTATATCCACTTGACTTAAGAGGGAAAAAAAGGCCCCAACTGCTAAAACATAATCACTACATGACTGCATTTACAATTTTCTTGTAGAGAGTTTCTGCTCATTTCAGGACATATATATGTTACTATAAAATCAATAATCAACTGATCAGCTAGAGCAAATTAAATATGTGGTAAAACCTTTTGAAATTACTGGTAGTAGAAGAAACTGTCTGAACACTGGGCATGAGTAAGAATAGAGAATGGGATCCAAACTTAGTCAGATCCCATTCCATAAAAAAAACTGACACCAAGTATCCTAATCACAATCTATCTGAAAAATTTGGCTGGGATTGTTCAGTCAAATGCCTCATGGAACTTGATGCTTTCACAAACATTACAATATATCTCAGCTTCTATGTAGGTCTAACTTCTAAAATAAAGGAAATAAAAATAGAACCAATTTTCTACATGAGCAGGCTTGAAAATGTGATTAGGCAGTCTGCCCTATTGCAGATTATTTTTTAAAGGAACTCTTATTCTTTATTAAAATCTTACATTTATAAAAATTACTCACATTTCTCAGAGCAATTTTTCACATAGGAATCAGGATTAGGATTTTCTCCAGTATCCAAATAGAAAATCTTCAGGTACTGCAGACAATAACCGTTATCAACTATGTAAGCTTTACACTCTGAATTGTCCAGGCACAGCTGTCGGCAAACAACAGGAGAACCAACTGAAGTGATAATGACGAATTCACTGGATGTGGTGACCTCCAGACTACTGTCAAAGTCAAAAGTGCATCCTGCAATAAACATGGACAGAAAATATCAAGTTATCAATGTATTTTCATTGGTGTATGCCATGTCTTCACTCCATTACTTTTTTATGATTATGATTTCAAATCAATGGGCTTGTCAGCCAAGCATAAATTGTGCAATCAAGACTACATCTATAGTGAACAAAAATAGCATTGGCCAAATTTGTAAGACTGAAATGATATATCAGTCAAAGATTTAAAAAAAGGAAGTGTATAACCAGTCATCTAAATGACTGCTTCCACATGTTCCACAGGTTGAAAAAACTTGTAGTTTTTTTTATTGTACTGTCAGCCTTTTTTATATGAATTGCTGCAGAGACTTGATGTTAGAATTTTACTTTTAAAACTATGTTATACTGCTCTCTGCTCTCAGATAAAAAATTTCTCCTTTATTCCTAATGCTTGGTTGAGTGCTAGTGAGCTATTGTCTATTCCCAGTAGAAGAGTGGGGCAAGTATTTTTCAAATTGGTTTTACATATGAAATAAATATGATTTCTTATTTTCATTCTGGTTACTGTTTGACAGGAAATTGATAGGATATTAATTTCTAAAATTACAAAAAAACTTTTACAATTAATCTGTAAAAATACATGTAAGTTTTTCAATTTGAGTTAAAACACAATTTATCAGCTGCAGCGGTCTTTTTTTAAGGAAGGGTGTAACAGGTCGTTTGCATTACTGCTTGTACAGTGGTGTAACCAGTAGTGCAACATAAAATGATGAAGCAAAGCATAAATTTCGGTTTTGTTTCTTTTCATATTCCAGTTTCCTTATAGCTGTAGTACAAAAACATTAACTCTGTATGGTGGATTTATAAAACATGTTGATTGAGATATTACAGTTAATTCAAAGTAACCTTATGCAACAGGAAATAAGTGCATTTGCTTGACCATTTCTTTGTTGTAATAATCAAATTTGAGTATGGTACAAGTATGAGAGAGCAAGCAATTGCATAATTTCTGGCATGAAAGTTTCTAATATAATGTTACGGAGATGTCCTATTAAATAGGACAACAGACATTATTCTTTATTTTGTCTCTTATCTCTTTTTTATGTCTTTCTTAATAAAAGCATAAAATCTACTTTCAGTTTGCATGCTATTTCAGATGCATTTTGTAAAGCATAGACCGTGAGACATTTTCCTACTCTTTCATGGAAAAAATTAACGGCCCTGATGTTAACAGTCAGGTTATTTTGAATTCATGTATTTATTTATTTGATTTATTAAAATGAGTTTATTACCAGATCTAGAATAATATATGGTACTTTACTATCGTGTATATTACCTGTGAATTAGTTAACCTGACCAGCAAGCAGAGAGCTCCAAATAGTAATGACTTTGTGCAACTGGAGCGATTTCATTAGACTTAATTCATAGAGAATCTGGATAGAGTTTGTTTAAATGTTTTGTTTTTTTGTTTTTGTATTTGTTTTTGTTTCACACTGGCCAAGACAAGCCAAGAAATTAAAAATACATCTTATTAAACAACAGAATAACAACAGATAAAGTAGGCTTATACTTGTACATGTAAGTCGGTTTCTAACATAGACCAGAAAACTCCAAAGAAGCTGGCTGGACTAGATCTAAATCCATTTTATGACTAAACTGATTCCAATTTCTGACGCTAAATATGACAAAAGGGAAAAAAATGACTGCTGACTCGCACTTCTAAGAATATTTGCTCACAAAGCATAAAACACCTAACTTAAAACTGGTCTGTCTTGTAAAAACAACTTTGTCCCTTAATTAACAATTCCAATTTTTACTACAAAAAATTTGACAGGAACTGTGCAAAGAAAATTACTAGATTTGCATGTGCAATGAAATGTTGAGCCATTTCTGGAACATGTCCCATCATTGTAGCATGGATTAGGATGGCAAATATCACAGCTTTGATTACATGCATCGCCATAGAAACCTGGGAAAGAAAGTAAACGACACAATCACAACAGAAAAAAAATGAATGAACATAGCTTCGTCTACGCAACAAAAAGATAATCTCTTTTTGGGACATAATACAAAACTAACAGGAACATTCTTTTAAGACATGAACAAATGAATCAATCATTGTAAGTGTTACATTTGTCTTAATTTTCAAACTAGAATTAAGTCTAAATTTTATAATGTACTGAATAAAAACTCACAATATTTACAAAAATATTTCTTGCATTTTTTTTTTATTATGAACTTATCTTATTTTGACTGGACTGAGACATTGTCTAGCAAGGTCTGAAACTCTCGATAGTACAGGTACTTTGTATTAGCACAGTGTTATCAATTCAAAAAACAGTGTGTAGATGATAAAGTTTGCAGATTTAATATGCAGTTGATCACATTTGACTTGAAGTCGCTGGAGTTGATTTTCAGTTGAGCAAATTTTTATGTTTGGAACAAACACAGCAGTAACTTAACCACTTCACTACTAACAATGGTATAAGAACATCATTTGATGGGCTATCTCATGTGCTAAAAGGCGTAGTTGTACGTTCAGTTCCAAACATGTCACCGACTTAGCCCACTGCCACCATGGACCAATAGGCTGCCATCTTCCTCTTTGAAGGAGCAATCCACGGCATCGGCTGTTACTGAATGTTATGTGAAAATTACATGTACACGCCCGACTTGAAATCTAATCGCTACCTCTTGACTTATCCCCCAATCCATGGCATGCGGCATCTATCAAAAGAGTACTGATGTGAACCAAACTGGCCAGTGGTCAGAACATCAGAGCCCTCTTGTGTCTCTAGCTTTGTTTTACCCCGCCTAACCTTTCTACTATGTTAAGATCCTCAACCCGCCACCTAAAGATGAGAGAGAGAAATAAAGAGGGACTGAGAATGAGCTGAGTGAGTGAGAAAACTAGTGAATGAGTGAGTGAATAAATTGGTGCGTGAGCCGTCAAGCAATTGATGAGAGTGGGTCTGTTTGTTTGTCTTAGGTCTCTGCCCTGTTTCAGTGTGATTTTAGGAGTAGCTACGCTTGCAACTTTTGGATCTGAAAAATATGTAAATAAATAAATAAAAATCGGCAGCAGTGACAGTATTAGTAAGGTTCTTCAGCAAATGGGTTCATATCTCTACTTCAATCCTTTGCACTATCCTCTTTTTTTTCCCCACAAACATTTACGCATTTTCTCTGGTCAATCAGAGAAGCACATGAGGTATCCTGTCTGGCTCGTTATTCCTTCATCTACTTTTTAATTTTTCCTTTTCCCAGCAATTCCCTCTCTCCCTCTCTCTCTCTCTCACAAACACACACACACACACACACACACACACACATACACACACACAGCTGCTGGGGTTTTTTTGTGTTTCAACTACCAAGAGATGTTCCAACCAGAGAATCTATTCACACTATATTGTGGTATTCTTTGTTAGATTCCGCTGGCTGACGACTGGAGGCTGTGTAGGTTGCATCACATTACAATAAGATTTGTCCGGCAGTCAGGCAGAGGGCAGCTAACAGAAATAGAAAGCCGGTTGAGGGGGGGGGGAGTGTAAAGGGGGAGGGACTAGAAAGCGGATGTCTGTTCTCTGTTTATTAGGTGCCTGTTCGCCTCTCTCTGGGTCTCATTTACAATTGGCTGGTGCACATTGAGCGTGGCTGAGAGACCATCGTGAGGTGCGATGGGGTAGCAGCAGACTGAGCGGGTAAGACTGATGGGTATCGTTGGTGCCTAGCATAGGGCTGTAAACAATGCAAAAATTGGCTCGCAGTGAAGTGGTTAAATTCTTTGAAAATGAAACGGCTGTGTGACTTCTACACAAATGATGCAATGCACATCTAGATTTGAATTTTCGTCCCCGATCATTCAACAGTGCACAAAAACAACAACTTATGTTCTGATTTTTCATTTTTAGCAGTGTGATTTCAAGGTCTAAACAACAAACAGTGCTATAAATAGATCATACACTTGACACCTTGACTCTGTCATTCAGCTCAAGCATCTTACTTGCTTTGGATTGTATAAGATGGATTAAGGTGAGAGAGATAGAATAGGGGAGATGACGGAGTGTGTTTGTGTAAAGGGGAGAGAAAGATAAGATTATGAGAGTGAGGATAGAATGATGAATTGTAGCCAGCCATACCCACTCAGCCTGAGTTTTGTTCCATTCGACCTTTGGCCAGGATCTCAGTTTTTACAGAAAAAACAAAATTGCTGCATGGAAGCTAATACTTCATAAATCTGATTTCATTAATTCTCTCAGCATTGTCAAACTCTAGTGGCTTCATACCATTTACCACCTTACAGCTCTCAAAAACTAACATTTTAATTTCATCACAAAACTGGCAATTGCTTCACCGTTGGACATTTTGGAAAGACATACCACATGTTGAACTTTGATATCAAAGCTAGAACTGAGTGGTAGTGGAGGTGGAAAAAAAAAACTTGAAAAAAACCTATAACTAGTATTCCGACGATATCAAAAGGAGAGCAGTGGAAAAGTATGTGGAAACGTGAAGTCAAAGTCAGACCTCTTGAAGTCCAGTTCAATGGCTGTGTTGAACTGCACATGTGTTGATCTGTTTGTCACTTTTCCAGTGAATCAACTTAAGTATAGTCGGTTGTAGATAATTATTATTGTTGTCATGTTATTTTAAACACAATGTCCACTGCAGGAATATTGGATATTCTGACTGCCCAGGAAAGTCTCCATGTCACATACCCATGGTGTGAGTTGTTTCTCATGTCTGTATTGACTGACATTTTTGGTGTGGGTTTATGAGAGCATTGTTACATTGATCAGATACACTGTATAATATCATCTTTTAATCGAATCCTCCTGCAAATTTATCATCCACTGATACATCACAATTCTGGAAAAAGCATTCAAACCATTATATTTTAGTAATTTATGTATGTAGGCATAATCACCATTGTCTTACAGTTCTTTGCCAAAAATCTCTATGATAGGTTTTGAGTATATATAAGGATTACATATTTTGCACTAGATTTTTAACAAGAACTTGCAAAACACATCAGTCACATCTTGTTGACTTTCCCCTGTGCCTGTTTCATGCTAATTCTAAAATGATGCAAAATGAATGAATTTACCGTCTTTGCAAGTGCAAACAGGTCTGTGGTCAACAATTTTACATTCTGAACTTTCCACGGTACCAGTGGGGTCACAAAAGTTTGCACTGCACAGACCATCTGAAAACAACATCCAAAAGCACTGATTATGGTTAAACATAAGTTAAACATAGATCTCATTCTCACAAAAGATAGAAGCTATTTTCAATGAAGATGAGTGCTAATTTTTAAGAATGAAACAATGAAAAAAAAAAACATTTAATTTTCTTATATCTTTTTTTTTTCCATCTTCACACAACCTTCACACTGACTACATAAAGGTCTAGTATTATGTCAAGATAAATATACTACATTGCTACAATTTCAGACCATTCCATAATTCCAGTTATACAGTGACACATAGCATGACATCATGATGCCAGCAAGATCACCTTAACTATTATAATATTATATGATTATTTTTGTCAGTAGGACTAACTTGCAATATTTCAAACAGATGAACTATCATGCTCTTGAACATCACACACAGATGTTAACCAGAAAACAGGACAATTCCCAGTTCAGGAGTATCATAAAAATGTTTCAGTTTGTTTAAATACATGTTGTGCCTGAATGCGTGATCTATCTCATCCATAAACCATTAATTATGTGTTTTGCATTTTTTATGTTGGCGAAACAGACAACAATAATTTAAAGATGCTTTCACTACTGTGTTTCTCTATCAAACCTCTCCTTTTGTCACAAGATTTTTAAAAATCAACACTCATGCATCTACTTGGAGCTGTTTGGCAAAACTCCTCATTACAACTTCACTGATACTGTCAATCTTCCTCACTCTTTCCATTGTTAATCCTCATCCAAGCACAGTCCAGCCCACTGTGCGCAAGCCAACTGGCACCTGTCCCCTACTTTCCCATAGGTAATCAGAAACATTGAGTGTTCTTCAGTGTTACTAACTATTACATGAAGAAGCCAATTATAAGCCTGATTTGGGTTTCATCATTACTTCATCTGCCAATCATCAGCTGGTGATGTCTATCAAAAGATTCTGCATATAGATGCTAAATGGTGGTCAATAATCAAAGAGAAAATAAGGGGTGGTTGGTGGTGATCATGGACATATCATGTTCATTTTCCCCCCAGTGAACTGGTTAATAAACATGACTAGCAGGTAAAAGAAAAATAAAAAAGAAAAGACATTTTTTTTTGCTTTATAATATTTATATTGTTGAATATGCTGTTTTGTTGTTATTGTTTTATTTTATTTCTCTTCACCAGCCCATCTGATCTACTGATTAATAATGTTTTTTGATTTTGATAAATGCTTGTCAACTTTGCATATAACAAAGGATTATCTTTCCTTTTGTTTCATACCAGAAAATAAGAGTTACCAGCAAAGTACCGTTACCAGCATAAAGAAACTGGAACAATTTTCCATATTATTTCAAATTAAGAAATGATATATATCTATGTAATGCCATAAGAGATATCAAGTCAGTCACTTTTTTTTATTGTCACCTTATTATATTCCTAGGCTATAACCCAAGTAAAACTAAGGATGATTTAAATTACACATTTAATAGGAAGTGAACTGATGGATCAGGAACTTATTTAATGTGCAAATCTTTACCTCATGCTCCATTCAAGTAATATCTATCTATCTCTTTTTTTTTTCATACACTATAATGCATCACCAATATGCATAATTTTTCCCATGTCACATATAACAAAACTCGTTTATTTTTGGTTTATTAGTCCTACCCTTTTCATCAGTTCACTCTCATATTTATTGTTCTATTACACAGATTACCTTTATATTAACGCTGGCGTCTAACTGAAGGAACCAGTAAGATTCACATGTCTTGATATGTGAGTTTAAAAGGGATTTATAGTTCAATAAGTAAGGTGAGACAGCACATTATGGACAGATCCTATTTTTCATGTGAAATCTGTACTTTAAATGAATCAGCAACATTTTACAATCAGTATATAGTATCACATAAATTTTGCACCTTGAATTTGATATTTCATGTCTTTTATGCCCCTAATTCTTCCATACATCTCTCAGCAAACAATGGATTTGTAAGTGTCCCTGCTGTACACAAATATGGAGTGTCAGAATACAGTACCTTGAGAGTAGCATAGCATCAGATAGTCTGCATGGTGACAGAAAATAAATACACACACTTACCATCTTTCTTACAATCAGATTCTGAACCAGATCCAATGTTTTCTGTATATGTGTCAGTGGGGCATTCTATGCATACAGTAGCAGCTGTTTCATTGCTGTAGAAATGCAAAGGACATTCTTTGCATTGTTCGTATCCAGTGAGGGAGTAAAATCCTGGACTACATGGATCTGCAGGGTACATAGGTATACTTGTTAGCCCATCTTAGCAGACATAGGAGCTAATAAAGGCAAGTTAAAAATGACCAATAACAAACCAATAAACAAACAAAATTTTATTTCTTTCTCTTCCTCTGTTCATTTTGTTCTGTAGTTATTTCCCCAGAAGGTATCACTATTTTAAGGTAATATTTTCTGATATCGTAAGTTTCAAAACAACATTCTTCATGATCTCATGAAAAGATTATTGTCAATTATTATTATAAATACTTTTTGAGGGAATACAAAAGAAGAAAATCATCACATTTTGATTAGCCTTTGCTTTAAATAATTTCACAATGAAAGATAAAGTAATATAATCAAATAATATCAATGAATGGCCATAAGAATACAATGCACTATCATTATACTATCATCCTCTTAGAATTAAAAAGAAATACGAGACACCACATTATCATCTGGTATAAAATTGTTTACTTGCCTTTGCAGTATGTGGCATTTCTTGTCCCATTAATACCCACAGTGGAACCACCAGATGGACACTGCAAGCATGTGCCATTAAAGTAGTAGTCCTCAGGACACACTGTGCAGTTGTTTGACTTTAAGTCAATGGTTCCTTCAAAACCCTCAGGGCATGCCACTGAAGGAAGAGAAGCATTTATTGTGTCACTTAGTTTTTACTTCAGGGTACAGTATAATCTCCAAAACTGGTAAATCTATATACTGTAGCTCAGGTTTAACTCAGTTTCAGTAGGTAAGCTCTTCAAAATTCTAAGCAATTATTATAACAGATCTCTCATATCAGTCTCATTCTTACTTTTCAAAAACCAATACAACGGACAAAGTCATGTATTGTCCTCTTTCACAACGCTGCAACTGATCTAGTTCTCTGTATTCAACTATCTTATCCATGACAAGAGCTCTTTTTAACTTAAGGAGAATTGAGAGTGACAATTATAATTCAGTACACAAAGGACATAGATATACTGAAATCAAATTCATAGTATCTTGTTGTGCTACCATTAAACAAAACATCAGCTAGTTACAATGAATTATTTCAAAGATAACTCAGCACTGGACAGTTTGACAAGAGAAGAATCTGGGGGATGTTTCCTTTGGTCATGAATGATTATGAATCATGTCCTCTAAAAGCCAAGAGAAGCATTTCCTTTCATGGCTGTAGAGACCAATGCCGAAGTGATATGTCCTGCCACATAAATTGTAGCTGAATATGGTGTGAGAGATGCTACTTGGATGTTTCCTTTTTTATCTCACCTTCCCACTCTTGGGTTCTCTTAGCCTTGCCCAATTTCACTCCCAATGTGACAGTTGATTTCCAGAGTTCCCTGATGTCACCTAATTGTTCCTACATCTCCATTTCAATGTTGGTGAATTTCATATCATATTTGCAGATGCATATGAATTATAGTTTCATCTACCTCTTGATCACTTGCCTTCCAAAAAAGAAGTCTCTATATTGTCTTTCAGGATGCAACCATCTGACTTTCTTCTAACATGACCAATCCATTGTAGTCAGCGTTCGGATAGGACAGCAAACGTATTTAGGAGTTCTGAATTCTGAAGGATTTTTCTGTTAGAAATATGATCTTTCCATGAAATGCACAGAATGCCAATGTATCTCAGGCAGTGTCTGTGGAAGGCACTCAGCTTTTGTTCTTGGCAGATGTAGATTGTCCAGCTTTCTTTTACGTTACCTTTTATATATGCCTTTCAACCCTCCTGGTGGAGGTTATCTCATTCAGCTTTCTGCTTCATATCAAAGTGTTGGTAGCACACAGGTCTGATACACACATATTTTGGTCTTGGAGTCTGGATGTTGCAGATGGTGTTTTTTCAGTTCTCTTGTTTATCTAAGTGTCAAGAGAGCTTGTGGAAAAAGTTGCTCCCAGGCATGTGAATTCCTCTAGCACATTCAGTGTGCTTAATTAATCTCTGGAGCTTCATTCACATTTTGTTCCATGATTTCCATTCTCTTCAGACTAATGGTGAGGCCAAATTCATAGCAAGCTTTTGCAAGAGAGTCTACCAAGAGCTGAAGTCTATATTGGGTGTGTACACTAATGCTGCATCATCAGCAAGCACATGCAAATGAGCACACTTTGAGCCGTTGTTTCAGCCTCAAATTATTGAATGTTGAGCAGCCTTTGATCAGATATGGTGTCTATATACACTGCAGTATCTTGAGGGCATGCCAGAGTAAAGCAAAAGAAGATTTCAAAAAGTATGATGATGTACACCATCGAACCGGACTCTTACCCTCATGTCCTTATGGATGGATTTAATTAATTTCCAATGCTTTGAAGAACATCCAATTTCCTTCAGCAGATTGAAGAGGCTTTGTCTACATACTAACATAGTCAAAAGCCTTGGTGAGGTCTATGAAGCCAAGATAAAGAGCCAGATCTTGTTCACAGCTTTTCTCCTACAGTTGTCTTAGAGAAAATACAATGGTTGAATGCCCTCATCTGAAGCCCTCTATTGAGGCTCTCAGTATATACTCTCTCTCTGTGAGAATATCTTCAATGCAACACATGCATATCCTTTTCTAGCTATATTTAGAACAGAAATTCTACTGTAGTCGCTGCAGTCAGATCTTTCACCTGTTTTTGTACAATGTAGTTATACTTGAATCCTTCATGACAACACATCTTTGCTTCCACAATAATGACACAGGAGATCTTGAAATGTCTCAAGTAGTGGACAGCTTCTGCTGGGATGCTGTCATCTCCAGGAGATTTTCTCTGCTAGGATGCATCTATAGCTTGGTTCAAGTCTTCATGTGATGGGAGTAGTCCAACTCTGTGATAATTAGTGGGAACTCTGGTGATAAAAAGTGGGAATTCTAGAATGTTCTCCATGGCTTCATTGCTTGCAGTTGTGATGGTGGAGAACAGATCTGCATAGTGTTCAGCCCAATGTTCTGTGTCCTTTCTCTTGTCCTTGATGATCTCCCCATTCTTAAATTTTTAACTGGCTCACTTTTTGATGGAGATAGTTCAAAACTTGTTTCATTTCCACATACATTGCTTGAATGAGTCCACTATCAGCCTAACTTTGAAATTTGCTGTATTTTGCCAATAATTGTTTGCACATTTCTTGCTGCTTTTTAGGCTTCATTTCTGGCTTGTCTTAACTTCTCAAGATTTTTCTGAGATGACAAATGTCTGTAGGCAATACGAGCTCTTTGTTTCTTGGTGACAATTCCATTTCTTGTAGATGTTTCATAAATCACTCCTAGTGGACTCTATTCCTTGCCAAACTGTTAGTGGCACATTCTTGTTTCTTCTCATTGATAAGATGCCATTTCCCTTCAGCACTGCTAATGGCCTTAAACAATTCAAAATTCTTTTCTTTTTCATTAAAAAGGTTGTCTTGCATTTGTTACTCTTTGGTGTAGATGCAAGGAACATTTGAGGTCTTGTATTTCTTAATCTTCTTTGGCATCATTTGATCTTGCTGCAGACAAGGCAATTTTCACTGTTGCTGTCTACACATGGTATTTACAGAGTTACAGGTGTTCTTTCTGCATTTCATATGATCTAGTGGTGCCAGTGTCCTGAACATGGATATTTCAATGAAGCACAATGGTGGGGGGAAGAACTAGAAAACAATGTTAGTCACGCATGTTTTTGTATAAGCAGAGCTGCAGAGGTCTCTGGCAGTTTTCATTGCCCTCTGCCATTCCAGAATAACCAAGACAACTAGGTCAGTTGTAATAATCTGCACCAACTCAAGCTCTGAAATCACCACTGAAGTAGATTGGTTCAAAAGGTTCTTTTTTTACGAAGCATTATATCCACTTTATCATAGAATGTGTCTTTATCTGTTGACTGGCATTCAGTGTTTGTGCAAAAGCCCTGATAATGGATATCCTTTTGGGTGAAGTTGACAGTCATGGATTGAATAAGGGCTCTGCACACTGTGAGAGAGATTCAATCACAAGCAGATGGTTCTTCCACACTGCGCATCCAACTTCATGCTGTCTGGCTTCCTCTGTTGATTTACCTTGCCAGAAGAATGTATAATTTGGAAATTAAACGAACTTACCGTGACGTTTAATTGGAACTCTGTCGATTCCATGAGTCAATGGAGGAACAAACGAGATGTCACGTGACCAAATCAGGCTTGAACGCGGTTATACAA
>JBCEWB010190337.1:0-17970 GCA_039654565.1 Peronia peronii
CGCAAATCATGAACTACAGGGACATAACTTATATTTTTCAGGATGAATCCGAAACTGTAAGAGTAACCTCCCCTCAATACCAGACTTTGAGAATGGATCGAGTCAACTCTGCCTCCAGGTAACTCATACATTTTGAAACTGCATTACTGTTTTGTTTCGTTTGTTTAATTTGGTTTTGATTTTCTTTTCACGCGCTATTTACGTCTCTTTTTGTAAGAGCTTAGAAAGTTTGGAGAGTTACCTCGCTTAATCTGTTGCCCACGGTTCATCGCTTGACTTTTGTACTCTAGTGTTTTCATAATTTGTCATCCTGCATTTCTGGCATATGATATTTTGTGCTTTCTGAGCCTACAAACCTTATCAAAGTGCATAATCGTCATCATATTTTTATTATACCATCTAAGCCTCCAGTGGGAATCCAGTTAGATATCAGTTCGAAGAGTTGTCCCCCTTTCTTTATCAAGGAAGGCATTTTTTAAAAATCGCTAATGATTAATATTTTCACAAATGAGCCATTGTGTGTGTATGTGTGTGTATGTGTGTGTATGTGTGTGTGTGTTAGCCAAATTCTACTATGCACATTAGACAAAAACAATTTAGAACTAAATCAGGAAAAATATTAGGTCTTCTTTTATTCTTTTTCTATGAAATATGTCAAACCAGAAATTTCTGGAAAAAAAAGACATGCTCATAAAAATAATAAAAAAAAAATATAATATAATCTTAAAAATTTAAGACTGAACGTAATGAATTTTTCCGTTTAGCATGCTCCGTTTCAAAGAGAGAATATTTTTTAAATTTATTTTATTTTTTTATTTGCATTAGCAAACGGCAGTAATCTGGCTTTTTTTTTAAAGGGGGGGGGGGATGGGGGTGGCGGGAACTCATTGATGCAGCTCTAAGCGATTATCACATATAAAAAAAACGTATAATTTAAAACCACGTGTTCAAAATAGATCCACAAATCCGTCATGACGAACATGTCCCGCATTACGGTAATTTTGTCGTAGTCCCTTTTGGTGCAGAAAATTCAATTTTCAATCTATTCCAAACATTCGATAGCAGTTGTCATGACAAAGGTGTCAACAGTCTGAAATGTGATTAAATATTATTTTTCGGAGTCTGTAAAATGTATTTCAAGCATAGCCGATGCTGATCATAATTGTATTTTTGTCTTTCTTTTTTTTAAAAAATCTTTTTAAGTACTTTTTCTCGGTTCAAGCATGTGTGTGTTTTTGTTTTGTTTTGTTTGGATTTTTGTTGTTGTTGTGATTGTTTTCCTTGCTCTTGTTATTGTTGTTGCTGCTGTTGGTGGTGTTGCTGCTGCCACTGCTGCTGCTGTTGTTGCTGCTGTTTTTCGTTCAGATTTTTACATATTCAGCGATACGTCTATGAACTGCAGAGGTTTTCACGTTTCAAAAGATTTTACTGATCCAGTTGTCCAGAACAATGCTTTTAACGGTGGAACGGGAAAGGGGGGGGGGGCGGGGCGGGGCGGGGCGGGGGCTCTGAAAAGCGCTTGGCTTCCACTCTCCGCTTTGCTTGACTTTTGTGTCCTCCTCTGGCATTTGCACACAGGACTCAGGCCAGGAGATCCCGCATTACGTGTGATGTGAAAGCTTTAGTCAAAAGTTGTCCGGTGACAAGCCGGAGAAGATCACCCACCGTAAAATGATCCGCCCGGTATATAAACAGCTTCTTTTCACATTTTATTAACTGCCTAACAAGATTTTGTGCTGTGTCTAATAGCAGAAATTCACAAATTTAAACCACATATGGTAAAAAAAAAAGGTGATATAAAAGGTGAAGTGACTAATCCATAATCATTATAAACTTCGCCTCTTTGATTTTATTGAGATCGGGAGACGAAAAGACAAAAGAGAACAAATAAATGCATGCAAACCAAATATTTGATCGCCTTGTTAAATCCTGATCTCAACATTACCCTGTTTCTCACCTTCGTGAACAATTAGTAGATTTATATGTATGTGTTTGTCCATATTTCATTCTGAGCATAAAAAGTTACATTAACATAATGTATCCCTTTCCAAAGTTTATTTTGCCAAATTAAATAACACTTTGTCCTGTGGTTTCATCAAATTTCGATAACACTTTTGTACGGCAGTGCCATGGTTTCTGGAGAAGTGACGTCACACTTATTTTCCAGAAATGTTTGTACATTTTTTAATTTTTAATTATTATTATTATTATTTTTATTATTATTATCATCATCATTTTTGTGTATGTGTGTGTGTGGAGGAGAGGGACAGACTTTTTATTATACCATTCAAAAGGAATATTAACGATAAAGTACGGTAGACTTACAGAAGAAATGGACATGACAACCTTTAACCCTTTACATCCCATGATGACATATATGATACATGGTTAGGTAGATTAAAAAGTAAGACCGTGTTGTGTGTTTTATATGAAAAAATACTACAGTCTGACTATAGACTTTCAAAGCAAATCAATACCCGGTCAGCACAACTGACCTCATAGCAATGTATTCCGGATCTTAGATGGTTAATCTAGATATGCACCGTATCTCTTGTTCCTTCTTTGTCTCATCAATTTGCTAAACTACGGCTAATATATTATGATTAGCACAATGTCATTAAAATCAGCCAATATGCTGTTAATTTGCACCTAATCTGTCACGCATCTGTTGTCTTCGCAAACGTGCTCGCCAAGCCATGTTTTTTGGAAGTACACAACCAACTGTGTTTTCATTAAACTTTCACCGGTTTCAGGAAGTAAGCAATGAAAGTGGGATTCCATAAATTTTCACCGATCACTCATTGATTTGTATTTTCTGATATGAATTTTTACAAGGTGCTCACTAACTGTTTCATATTCTTAACGGCTTGTCACCCACGGCTTATTTATAATATAATATCTTACAAAAGCTGTTAAAATAATTCCTGTTCTACATCTTTTATTCAAAATCTTTACACTGGCTACTTTATTGTATCGATATTTCACTATTTACCAAAGTTAATTAATCACTTTAATCACATACACAGAAATGGCACGGAGTCATTTAAAAGGCAGCAAAAGCTTATATTAGACCTAAGTCGAGAAAGCCTCACTATGAATATAACTTTCTCTTTAAACAATATTGAGAGAAGTGGAGATTTCATCGTGTCATTCTCTGGCCTATCTCCTTGAAACAACATTATCACGTCCTTTATGACCCAGAGCTTTTTCGCGTATCTTTTTAAGTCTGTTCTCAGCGAAACTCACCTTCCCTTATTGTACTTCGACCTTAGAAATATATATTTATATCGTCTTCATACTGGCCTGTAAAATGTATTGTATGCCTGTTTTCTTTCACAGATGTAAGGGCAACTGCGTGCATGCACATCAGAGAGTGTTTTGTAAAGTTAGTTAACTGTAAAGTAAAGCCACTCTTGCTTAACGTTATGCTATAAATCGAAAGACAATACTTTGGAATTGTAGGCATACAAGTGGCATACGTGAATAAGCTTCTCGTTTATGGTTATTGTATCTGTTTCCGTTAAAAGCATTAGAGAGAGGTAAAAAGCGTTCACATTTCGGACATTAGCCCTTTCAGTGATCATTATGGTATAATATGTTTTTTGTTACGTTACATGGCCCGATTATGATGATAAAATAATATCTTTTTTTTGTCTTGTTTTTTTTTTTGTCTATGTAGGCAACTTTGCAGAATCATCAACGGAACGTGGAAGCAGTTATAGAATCGACCTGACATGAACATCAAGGACAAAATTTGAACTGCCCTGTCTCTGTCCAGATGGACAGCAAAGGCACAGAAGTAACCCTCTTGTACCTAAGAGTGCTTTACTACTGAAGCAATTCCTGATATGAGACATTATGTCCTGACTGCAGTTGAAAAGGCTGGCGTCTAGTTCATTCGATGAGGACGGAAACCATTTCCTGTGGCCGATTTGGGCACACACACACAACAAAAATGCGAGAAGAACATTTTAGATTGACTTTTAATTACTTAAAGACTGCAATAGATAAGTCAAAGGGCATAATAAGGTCCACATCTTTTCCCAGATGCCGTAGAATCACTTTCCCCTTTAAACCCCCCTCCTGTTTTATTGAAAGCACCGTAATATAGTTTCAAGTCATTGTGTACATAGTATATTACTGCAGCTGTGTTCTTTTGATGTCTGCTCATACTTTGTTCTCTATACTTTCGTGACAAATATCCTTACCATGCGTTATAAATTGTACCTCTCTAACTCCACAATCTACGAATTTAACGAGAAAGATACAAACGTACACATGAATAATGTTTTCAACCAATAGAGGAAATAGTGTTACACTGCCCCCGTCTCTAGTGAAGCACAATAAAACCAATATTCTCCTTTAATCTGATATGCAGTCTTTGACATGACAGACTTAAAAACAAAAAGAAACAGATGTTCTAAACACGAGTTTGCCATTTATAGATTAAATTCCTATCATTTGGTAAAGTTAACATGTGGGGCAGAAAAATGACAAAATTTCATAGTGCAAGCGTATTCCTTGGACATGGGGGTGACTTGAAAGTAGTATGGATCAGTGGAAAGAAGATATCCCAATTCTTTGACATACCTCAATGATTTAACCCTTGAGGTCTCAAAAGAAACTGCTAGAGAGCCAGCTCACAACTGTTGTATGTCCAATACTCCCAAGGCAGAGAATAAGTTCACCCTGGCCTTATCTAGCACTGAATTCCTTACTTTCAGTGAAATAGTTCTTGGATATAAGTGACGAAATTCTTCGCTGTACTTTTATGTAATCTCCGGGCCCACTGGGAAATTCGGGAATGAGCTAGAAGCTAAAGCGGCATTTTCCCCAAGTTTATAGTAAATATAGTAAATACAACACATGATTTGAAAACAGAGATGATGATATATTCATGTCCAAGACATGATATTCTGGTCTAGTGGCAATATAAGACTAAATCCTGATATCAGTGTAGTACGTCATGAGGAAAGTAAGCAAAGTAGGTAGTGTTAAGGCAGGTCGACCCTTGGTATTCCTAGGATTAAACATCATTTTGATCATTGAATGAATCGATGTATTGATGACTCTTGATATGTTAAAAAAAAAGTTATATTCTGTTATATCATGAGAAATTTTCCATTTATGACTATTTATTAAAATGTATTTCATAAACATGCATGGCTTTGCTCTTGTCTTTGCTCCATCTATGTAAGAAGTGCCTGGGCGTTAAGACAGATAGACAGAAAAACACACACTAGATAGATTAGACAAATAGACAGAAGACAAACTGGCGTATTGTCAAAACGAAAGACAGACTGACAGATAGACTTGACAGAAAAATACAGCATTGAAAAAAAAACCATCAGATAGATAGACAGATCGAGCGGCAGGTTGTCGATTTGATTGCGGCACAAGAAATAGATAGACAGATGGACAAACACACATAATGCATATACACACACACGCACATAAAGTATATGACAGAACTAAAGTTATTATACATCACAAAATTTCTATTTATTAATTTTTATGAGAACAAATTGATTACACAACAAGCGGAATGAAATGCTATGATCTCTTAAAACTCAAAAGTATTAGCAATCAGATTGGAGGCTGTTGTCCTCCTGGCCTAATTTATCTGACGAGATAAAATTTCATTGTGCACCTGGACTAGTTAATTGCTTTCTTAATATTATTACATCAACATCATAGTAGTAAAGTATCATTCATTTACAACAAACACCTTTTCATCAATCACACATTGAAAGTATAACTTTACATCAAAATTGAGCATAAGCATGAAAACAGTTGTACAGACATTATATATTATGAAAATTGTCTTAATTCATGGCATATTTTAAATTGTCCAACTTTAATAGCTTGAGATTGGAATGGTTTTCCAATGGCTCTGTCTCACACTGTAATTACCTGAATTTATGTTAGCGAATGTGTGACAAAAGTAAACATCAAACACTGAAAAAAAGACATATAAATATCGTACATGTAAAATCGTACATGTACATTTTTCATAACTTCCCATCGTCTGTAAAATTTGTGAATTAGCCATTAGATGAAACTGGCACTTATACTTGTAGGAAATGATTTCAGTACCTCATCTACAAGACACTGTCAAGATAAAATCAATCTCACGTGCTCAATATTAAGCTAAGGAATCAGGATGGGAAGAGAAAGGGGGAAAATGCTTGTTGTCTAAAACTGCTACAGCTATGATTCATGAACCCTACTTTGATCGTAGTGTAAATGTGTTATCAAATTTGTGCTCTATTATGTGAGAACAATACAAATCTATGAAATCACAAGCCAGTGTGTTATCTGAAACTGAAGCCCCTATAGCAGGCGTTCCCAACCGGTGGATTGGGACCACCTTGGGGTTCGCGAAGCCTTGGCAGGGCGGGTCCCGTTGACTTGCTGGAAGTGGCTTGGGATAAAATTAATTTCAACATGTCAATTACATTGTTTTTAATACTCTTATATATTTTTTATTTAGTTTGCCAATAAATACTTACAGGATTCTTGCATAATTTTTTGTTACACATTTCTTTCCTTCTCCATCACAGACAATAAAATACAAATCAAGCTGCTGGTAGTAGGGGGTTGCGTGGATTTCAAATTGTGGGAAAGGGGTCTCGAGAGGGAAAGCGTTTGGAACCACTGCTCTAGACCCAAAAGTACGTAAGTCACAGTTCACATATTGTAAGCCGAGGTCGGGAAATCCAAATGAAGAGAGAGAGAGAAAGAGAGAGAGAGAGAGAAAATCAGTGAGATATCAAACGTTTAAAACGCAAAATCTTAAAATATCTAGAATATGCAAACAACCTCAGATTAAAAGAATTTTTTTTTAAATAATTTTTTAAAAAACAAACTCTTTTCCAGACAAATTCTCTCCCTACAGGCTTAAACAGCCTACTTTTTATTCTAGGACCATCAACAATAAAACATTTTCTTGACAATGAGAATACAGCCCTTCAACTTCCATGTCAAGTTACTCTCTGAACATTTACTCTTCCTTGAATGTGTTTATCCAGTTTTCAGAGTTTTCAGTTGTATATTTTCAGTAAATGTGAAAATTTCCTTCCCTTCAAATAAGCTTATTATTGTGATAATTTTGACTGGAATAAAATTTCAACTTTTCTTTCTCCAAATTATTCGGTTTGACATCTAAATTGTTTTATTGGATACTTTGCTTTTCCTGACCTGGAAACGTTTCGTCTTATTTTCCATGACCGGTAGGATAACGTTAGAAATCCAGATCTATTTATGTGTAAACTCAGAACACGGAGTTATATTTCCTGATTCCCATTCTGCTCCTTTACACCGGTCGATTTTGTCCTCAGGAACGATAATCTCTTCAGCTCACTTGCCGAGGGAATATAAGCACTGGGAGTGGCTTCCCCTACCGCTATGGTGGCTCTGCGAGGTGCCCCTGTTATAATGGCCTCGAATCTCTGCAGCGCCATTTTGGTGGTCTCTTCTTGTAGTTCGTGCGATTTTCTCCTAGCCTCTTGAATATTTGTCACCCTCCGATCTGGCCTTGTGCCACGAAAACTGACCACTAAGTTCTGTGAAGAACCCATGGGAGACTTATTCGCATTCAATGATTGCCGTGACCCATAAGGCGATACTCGCTCCCTTGGAGATTGTCCATTTTCTGGACTTTGCTGTCCACTGATACTTGTGCTCTTCATTTGGTGTCCAGTGGGCGAGCCTCTAGGGCTCGTGGAGCGTTTACTGGCCACTGAAGGTGAGCTATGACGCCGATTCGCCAGCATCTTGTCCTGGGACGATTTATGGAAGGTCTGCAATTGTTGCTGCTTTTCTTGCAGCTGGCTCAGTTTATGCATTAACAACATTTGTTGTCGTTTGAATTCGGACGCGGCTATTTTCTCACTTTTCTCAATTTTGCGTTTGGTTTCTAGGTCTTGGACGTGAATTTGTTGCTCTGAGTAAGCAAAGGGTGAACATCTGTTGTCGTCTTTCAGTAGTTGAAATCTGATATCGTCGTCCAATGTCCGAGGCTGTGGAGATTCCGTAGCGCTTGACATGGTGTAGCTCTTTCTTTCGATCACACGCTTAGAATTTTAAGGGATTTCCGAGGCGGATAGTTTCTGTCGTCTAAGGTTACGACGACATGGACAAAATCATGGTTTAGGAGAGATAAGGGGGCAAAAACTTTTTGACCTATATAGTCTCTAAGGTTGTCATCACCTGTAGGTAGAGAGAAGGGAATCGATTTTAATATAAATAATTGATGAACAGCATTCGTGTGAGATGAGTTCAGAACACAGATGGAAGAATAGGAAGAGAAAACTCCTCATGTTCAGGGCCAACAGCAGATAAAGAGAAAGAAACGGGCCAATAACTTCACTGAAATGGTTAAAAGCTATGCTAAAACTCGGGCCCTGGCACATGGCAGAAACTGACAGAAAGAGCTGGTTTTTCGGCAGCATAGCACAGTCACCGTCTTTGCCAGTTTGTGTCGACTACTATCAGTAACAAAATTTATGAAGTTTTATATAGTTTCACATTTTACTCCAGGGATAATAATTTTCATTTATTCCTTGCTCGATACCTGGGAATATCCGATGAACGTGGACGGGAAAAAGTTTCGATTATCTTACACTTAATCTTTTGACCTCACGAGCGCAGTACAATTTTCCCGATGCAAACAGGCAATACATCCAAACACAAACAACGCTGAAAGATGTGAGACCAATGAATCTTGGCGAGGATTATTGGAAATACATGTAAATAAATCCTGTATAAGAAATAATGATAATTGTCTACTTGGCTGTGTGCAGTCCAAGAGCTTTGTTTTGAGTGACGTGTCTAACAGAACCATGGGTATATTTTTCATGTTTTAACCTTTTGATTTTAAGGATTAATAATTCCAACAGATGTCTGAGAAACTCTCTTAAATCTCGTATGCATCTTTTATTTAACATGGAAACTAAGGTTCATTAGCTTTTAAATGTTAACTTTCAATAGCTGGCAATAATTAGTGATTTTATTCCCGACATAACCAAAGAAACGGAACAAATTAAATTCTGGCACCGAAAGGTTAAAATATCCATAAAAATTATTCCGTAATATCATCTGTAACATAAATGTGAGATCTTCAGACTGTGATAATATTACGACATGCCACTAGACCAGGTGATCGTGTTTCAAATACGAGCTCGTTACTTTAAGACATTATTGTAAGTCTCTCACGAGCACCATTTCTGGAGAACCTATTGTGTTGAACCCTGAGTAATGCTTTGAGGCTGAATCCCTGCCACTTTCATCATAATATACCTTGGCAAATCTTATTCATAATAGTGTGCCATAAATGAAACTGGTTGCTTACGAGTGATACCAAAAATAACTGATGGAAATAAATTGCATGTCTTGCACTATTAATGGCAACTCTAGATAGAATCATCATGATAAGTAAAAAGGAACAAACTATCATCTTATGACAGTTTTCTTTTTAGAATTTTCCACAGTTGATTAAAAAAAAATAATTATCTATCAAATAGTTTGGTTTTGTTGGTGTTGTTGTTGTTGTTGTTGCTGTTGTTGTTGTTATTGTTGTTGTCGTCGTCGTCGTCGTTGTTGTTGTTGTTGTTGTTGTTGTTGCTGCTGTTGTTGTTGTTGTTGTTGTTGTTGTGGTGGTGGTGGTGGTGATGGTGGTGGTGGTGGTGGTGATGATGATGATGTTGGTGGTTGATTTTTTTTTAAAACCTTAAAAGTGATTTAGATAAATGTGGTGGTGGTGGTGGTGGTGATGATGATGTTGGTGGTTGATTTTTTTTTAAAACCTTAAAAGTGATTTAGATAAATGTACTCGTGTGAGATACTTCAAAATTTTAGGACATGAATGTTTATGCGAACACAGCTTCAGATGTAATTTAAAGGAAAACTTGTGTCTGACAGCGAGAAGCCATGGAAATATCAGCGAGGGGAATTCAAAAGTGCTTGTGATACAGACACAATTAGACTATATAACCAAGGTATATAACTGTCCTTGTGGGCAGAACAACAGGCCAGTGTGGTTATGTCAATGACCATGTCAGGCAGGCTTGACTCGCCACGGTCACACAATGCGTATCCAGCCTGTGACCACTCGAATATTGGAAGTGCATTACAACGCTCTTTGTATTTGATCTAGATCTAGGGTTCCCAACATTTTCCAAGCAGCATGCCCTTCGGAAATGGTTAACACAATTTTGCAACTCCGCAAAAACAGCATCACGAAACCAGAAATCCAGAAACACCAAGACAGATTTTGATCTGATGCCAACAGTCTCTTGTATAATTTTAATTGGGAAAAAAAGCAAACGTTTCTTTTACTTCTAGCGTAGCAATCTAGACTGGAACTCTTGATCTAAAGAGCCCGTGTATAAGTTATACCGCTTATTTTCTCCGTTTCGGTGGGAACAACACATCCCCGTCCAATGCTGAAGCCGGTCTCCACAGAAGGAAAATAAACAGCAGCAATTATTTCACTTCTTGTCCGATATCCCTCCCTCCCCCCCCCCCCCCGGGGGGGAATCTTTTCTGATGCCTGTTGTTTATATTGGTAGATTTATAGTTGTCAACTCAATCGACAACTCTTACACACACACAGTTAGCATCATCTCATCCCAGCTCGCCCCATGCACTGTAAGATAGTGGTGAATCTAAGCGGAAAGTGAGCGAAATCTGTGATTCGATTCAAGCAGTCATACGGTCTACAGCCTACAGTCACACGGAAAATGATACTGGTAGAAACATCACATCACAAGGAATTGAAATGTTTCCAGTACAACTGATAGAATCTTGTGAACTTACCATAATATGAACATTTGAAAAGTAGAAATTCATATTGTTAATCGATAGCCTGGTGAGGGCATCACCTATTGAAATCGGGATAATTTTTTTTAAAGTATAAATAAATAAACTGGAAAAGCTCTACTGAGTATTCTCAGAAATTGGGATGAAAATCGGAAAACCACGGCTCTCTGTCGTTTGTTTTTTTTTTTTTCCAATTTAAGCAAAACGTGGTTTCGGGTTTTCCATTCGCGAAGCAGACACGAAAACTGAGATAGTGCACACAGGTTATTCGAGATGCAGTCTGCTATGTCATTTTACTTTGAAATGAATAATGCTCTATTTTATTTATGGGCGTTTCCTGTACAAGGCAAGATAAATCCATTTCGTTTCAACAAAAGACAGAATAGACATAGTTGTTTCCAGTTATGACACTATCTAATTTCATAGAAAAAGACTAGTGGTCAGGTCCTGGTAACAAACTAAATTCAACACAATACTGCCTTTTACACTAGATTTTGTCCCCTTTTACAAAGACTTTCTCAGCGTGGTCGATTCTGTATGGAAGATCTGCCGTCTCATAGATCTACTGCGATGTTCTAAGCTGAACGGACATCAAAAGTATTAAACTGCCACTGCCGAAGAAGTCAATTAGTGAGTCAATTATAAATTGTATCTTTCACACACACACACACACACACACACACAGAGAGAGAGAGAGAGAGAGAGAGAGAGAGAGGAAGGAAAGAAACAATTCTTTCAGATAAACATAGGGCTGAAATCTGCAATCAATTTCGAAAAGTTGAAATGATATGAAATCCAGCTTACCTAACCAAAAATATTCGCAAAACTTTACAACATAAGGCGAAATCAGTTTGCATGTCCATTCACTCATTTCATCATTAGAAGGATGTCGTATTGCTCTTACACATATATTGATAACGTGTCTCGCTATGAACATTTTAACTAATCAGTGCAATTAAATTAAATTTTCAAAGGAGTTCGACTTACTGCAAGCCTCTTATTCATTTTTTTTCTCTAATCAGAGAAATTATCTATATTTTTTTTTCAAAATAAGTATCATTTACCTGCTAGTCTCGTACTCAGTTCGATCAGCCTTTTCTGTCAGTTCATGCATACAGCTGGCAGAAAATCTACACTGTGACCTTAGATAGCCTGGAGCCGTCAGATTACTAGTAGCCGTCTCTGCAGGTTCTGGCAATTGAATGCTACAGGTCACCTCTTATCTCAGTTTATACAAGCTTTAAATGTGTGTGGCAAAACATTTGATCAACTTTGACTTTGTTTCGATTGCTTCCTTATCGCAAATGGAAGTCACAATCAACTTTGGTGATCTCACTTGTCGTTGTCTTAATTCTGTACAGCGGTGCATTTGCTATGAGTTGATCCTGTTCAATCATCTGTGATAGATATGAACCAGGAAACTTATCCCCGTCGATAGGTTTAATCAGCAGTTTGTCACTTGAAGTTACCAATGATTAATTCAAACGTAAAATGAAATGCAAAGGCATTAAGCTGACTTAAGCTGCGCTAAGCTAAGACCAGCTGCTAAGGGGCTGAATGTACAGAGCAATATTTGTCAATATCACTATCAAGTTCCTGCATCTAGTCGATGTGTATATGGTGGATGGATTTATCTATTTATTTATTTAGTTATTTATTTATTGAGACCCGGGATTCTTTCAAAATACAATAACAATACTGTCCTAAACATTTGAACATCTGTAACATTATTATGAGATTAAATTTGTCCTTATTAATGTTGGATATTCGTTGGCCTGAAAACTCTGTTCACTAATACTGTTTTTCAAATAAAACACCCGCAGCCGTTAGAAGCCATTTACATCTCTCTGAGCCCTAGGGAGTTGAGTTAGGTATGAGGAAGTAGACGGAGGTTTAAGAAAATAAAACATGTTGGTAGTGGCAGTATAACCGAAATCAGATAAGAAATAACTTATCGTGACAAGCTGTCTTTGCATCTATACACATCTGCACTTCCACAGTAATCCTAGTTTTTATAGCTTTGACGAGTTGCTTTCAACGACCAATATAATGCTTGTTCCTCTGTCTACATGAACTACCTTTACTTATGTAAAACGTACAATTTAATAGGCCCATACATACTGAGATCACCAGCTGTTCTAATATCTGTATAGTATCAACTTAAGTCAGTCAGTGACTTAACTAATAAAGAACTGTGACTGGCCATTAGATACGCTTATCACTAGATAAACCTGAATACTTCTCAAGCCATTAGAAATCGCTGTAGAGATTTTTCCCTTCTTTGAATTCTCTGTAAGTTTACTCTTTACCTGCAGGTCAGTAACTGTCGTTTGGAGTTCCCTGTTCTGAATTGTATCCATACTACAGGAGTCATTTCAGGAGTTGGCAAAATTAACAGAAAAATGTAGAGTTGAAAGCGCTTTTCCCCGAGTCTTAATTACAAGAATGAGGAGGGATTTCAAGATTGATTCTTGGCTGATTCAAAAATTATTGAATAACTGCTTTGGCGTCAAAAATATTGTTCCACAATTTCGTAACTGTCTACAAATTTCTCTTTTACCCAAAGACAAAAACAAAGTAAATGCCCCCCCCCCCTTTCACCCCCCCCCCCCCAAAAAAAACAACAACAACGTAACAAAGTCACATTGCCTGTCCTATATGAAGTATATTATTCAAGACTGTACCGTCGTGATGCTGCCTTTTGGGTCATTTGTTGTTTCGCGGGCAGCTGGAATGAATCGTAAATTGCTGGACTCGAGCAGAGAACTCAGGGTTTACATGTGATGAATTTGGTCACATATGGATACTTTTACATTACAGAAATTGAAAGTGCATTCGTCGCTGAATAAGAAAATATATTACTCTTATGGGTAGATTGTAAGTATATCAGGATGTTATGAGACGGATATATATATATATGTGTGTGTGCTAAAGCGATAGATTTTACCGATTTTCCCCCTTGATTTTAGCGGGTGCTAAGAAGTCACCTTCTGTCTGTTTAATTTACAATAGTTCTGGCTACCACTCGCATTATCATGTGAAAAGATATGACTTAGGTTTTACGTCACAGTAATAATTCAATTCGGTTGAAAATCGACATACAACTCAGTTTGACTGGCTGCTAGCTATATTATATCGGGAAAAACCTCTTTTCTGATAACCTGGGCAGCAGCAGAGGTGTTCTGCGTGTTCACCATCACGGCAAACTTTATCCTATGTTGGACAGTGTCGAATGTACAGTTTTGGAGGAAAGCAATAACTGTATTCACCCATTTTCTCTATAATAAGAAAAAAGAAAGAAGAAGGGAAAAAACGGACGAAGGAGACAATACTGTAACTGATTTAAACCTCTGTCCAATCATTTTCGAGAACAAGGACACGAAAGAGAAAATTCTAAATATCTACAGGATCCCCTCCCTCACCCCCCCCCCCCCCAATTAAAAAAAAAAAAAATTAGACAGATAAAACTATAAATGATTACAATTCCTATCCAATCATTGAAAAAGAAAAACAAACAAACAAAAGAAAAAAAATGATAAACTTTTAAACGGTTTGTTCAACCATGTCTGTACAAAACCACAAACATAAACGGATAACACTATAAATTATTCAAATTTCTGTCTGCAAAAATCTTGCAAGAGAGAGAAGGAGAGAGAGAGAGATAACATCAGAAATGATAATAATATACACTTCTATGCAATCATTTATAAAAAAAATATTTCAAAAATAACACTAATCTAATAATAAAATAAACAAACAGGGATTAAACTAAAAACGATTTATACTTCATTTTACAAACTAAAAAAATTTTTTTTTTAAATAACTGACATAAAGCAATCACGCTATAAAGGATTACAACTCAATCAAACCATTAAACACACACACACACACACACAGAGAGAGAGAGAGAGAGAGAGAGAGAGAGAGAGAGAGAGAAAGGAGAGAAATCAGAGACAGATAACACTATAAAACTGATATAAACCTGAACGGTTTTATTCTTACCCGGATTCCAAGGTAACCTTTACACTGTGAAGCATAGCTGTGTGGTTTACAAAAATATATGCACTCTAATGACTGTTGTCGCTGAGGGCGATGAAGTATCTGACACCTGATTGACAGAACACACACCTGTATTTACCTTCAATTGACTCAGCCTATTTGTGCCAGGGCTGGAGTGGGGAACACCCGTGGTGCCAATCCTGACAGGGAACGGCTCTGTGCAGTGGCGTAGCTCTATGTGATAGAGTGGGTGGATAATGGCATTATTTAATAATAATAAAAATAACAAATTGCATTTAAATATCGTTCATTCGGCTTCAAGCCTTTAACAATATTCTCGACAGACTTAACAGAGACATACATAACATTTTATGTTCTCAGCTTCCTGAGAAGTCAGGGTGGCTTTCTAATAAGCAAGTGTTCGAGACCTTATCAATCAGCACAATTACGTTATCTGCCTACATATCAATGCTCTGTCTCTATTATATTCAGTTGACTCGCCTATTTATTGTTCCAACACGGGACTGCAACACCCCGAGAAACCAATCTTGAGAGTGGGACGGGAAACACCTCTGTGCAGTGGCGTAAATCCGACGTAAATGCGTATAATAGAACAAATGGATGAGAGTTTTTTGTTTGTTTGTTTGTTTGTTTTTTACACTACTTGTCCTAAAGATAAGATTGAAACACCAATCCCAAGAGTACTGTAGGGAATAGCTCTCGTGCAGTGGCGCAGGCCTCTATTTTAACTTGAGCAGAAGACTTTGACATTTGAAGTTATAAATAATATTGTTTATTGAAATGTAAAGTAAAAATGCATGGACATTGAGCTGAGATGAGAGTGCTTACCTTGCCTATTTGACGACACACTGGAGAAAAACAACAACATCAGTACTGGACTTTCGTTGGGCAGCCATTTCTGTGCAATGACATTGACTACTAGAATGGAATACTAATTATATTAGGATGCAGTGGGGAGCGGCTTTATATAGTGGTGCCGGATTATACCTTAGTGCTGATGGTGTCTATTTGTACCAATGTTTGACTGACACATCCTGGGAAGGGGAGGGGGCGGGGGCGACAACCCTGCGAATAAGCTTAACATGGGGAATGGATCTGTGGCTTAGAACCACATTTTAAAGAACCTTTTTTTCTTTTTAAAGTGGACAGATGAAGGATGGACAAAGAGACGTGTTAAGTCGTTCACTCCAACTCCTAACTGGGCCAGTATTTTTTCTTGTTCTTATATTTTTGTTTACAGCAAATCTATGGTGCTTTTTTTAATTATCACTGGTGGTTATTTTCTTCAAAAGTCGAGCAAGTACCAACTGTGCCATTATCAATGCTCTAAAACATGTATTACAACACATTGTGTATTGATTCTCAAGCATCCAAGTCCAATTTATAATTTTGCTCTCATACAATGATATTTTTACAAATTGTTTTCATCCAACTTTTTATTGAGTGTTCTGAATTTTCCTTTAGGGGTAGCTGTAATTTTGTTGCATTGTTTACTTTTTTTTTTATGTCAGAAATACAACATAAGCTTAAGTATTGAGAGTGGATGGGGGAGAAGAAAGGGGTCATTTTGCCTTTGAAAAATATTTTTCAGACTAACCCTGAATAAGTTCAATTCCACCCAAGTTTTGGTAAGCAAGATGTGAATCGAACATCTCTGTTACCATAAAACGGGTTTCGAATCTGCCAGCCACTATAAGGTGATAGTTGCTTTATTTAAACTTGCATCCATTAGAGTTCGTCTCTCAAGCTTGCTGCTATAAGTGATGCACTGCAAGGTACTAAAGCAATGCACATCCCGCTATTATAAACCAATGCCAGCGGAGAAACTGACTCCGACATTATGACACTCTTACCGAAACTGTCCCTACGTTGATTAAATGTTAAAAGTAACTCAGGCAAGTGTAACATATTATTTGATATTTTTAGCTCATGTGCCGTTACAGTTTGACCCCACTGGGATTAATTTAGGACAAAGAGTTGTTTCCCACACTGGTAATTCAGACGGTAGATCTAGGTGTCCTTGTTTTTGCCACAGCGGTACTAGACTAAGATGTAAGCACTGCCCATATGAGTTATCACCCTTTTAGTTTTACTGAGTCCGGTCGCCGGAATAGACGCCGGTTAAGCCAGTGGCAAAACAAGGCGCTCGAGCCAACGATACAGTTACTTACCGCGGCTGTTGAGTGCTGCTTGATTACCTTTCCTTATGGCTGAACAAAGCCGAGGAAAAGCTGCCAATTAAAAAACAAGCACCAGTCAGCGGTTCATAACCTTGGCTTTCACTCCACCGGTTCTGATTTACCTTCAGACTAAGTGGGCTCTGTAATTCGTCATGTCACCACATAGACCAGTCTGCAGTAATTCAGATGACATACCGTTAACAAAAACTCGACCTCAAACTCGGTAAATGAAAGGCATTAAATAGAAGGGTAATGATAATTAGTCTCAGGTCCTATATAGCACAGGTTCAAGCTCTCATAGAAAACGATCACCTTCAATCAATAGAATGTGTTTGGGACAGGACAAGGAACACACATGTACTGATCATTTTTTTTTAAATTCAGCAATCTACAGTTGATTGAAAAGTAACTCCCTAATTTAAAATAACATTTATTAATTGAAACGTTTGTCTAAATTTTTTTTTCTTGATCTTTGGTTTATGGAAATTTAATCTGTGTATGACTCTTTTGTCAGATTGATTATTACTATTATTATTCTATAACAGATTTCCAAATTTCATAACTAGCGGCTAGCTAGATATTCGGCCTTTGTCTGTACGGTTTCCAAATTTCAAACAAAATAGTCAGTCTGAAAAGGACATATACAAACAGATTAAATTATCGTACATTGAAGATAAAACAAAAACAAAAAACATTAAAGATTAAGAAAAACACACACACAAAAATTAGAGCCAAAAATTACAAGGAATATATAATTTATACTAATTTCAAAACAGCGAGTAAGGCTTAATTTTCAATCACCCTTTTTCTATACAATATAGACATATTGCAATATAGATACTACTAGGCCTACTGGAGATTTTGTTTGGTTTTTTTGGGGGGGGGGGGGGGGGGAGGGGGGGGGGGGGGAGGGGGGGAGGGGGGGGGGGGGGGGGGGGGGGGGGGGGGG
>JBCEWB010190555.1:0-24930 GCA_039654565.1 Peronia peronii
GGATGGATGGATGGATGGATGGATGGATGGATGGATGGATGGATGGATGGATGGATGGATGGATGGATGGATGGGGATAGAGAGATGGAGGTGTGCATGCATGCATGGCAAGGAGCACAGCATTGTGTCTGTTCAAGAAAAGCAGACTGTGCATTGCCATAGTGATCACTTGCTACTTTGAAACAGAAGTGAAAAGAACGCAATATAATTATCTAAACAATAACAAATTGCATGGTCCAAAAGCCTAAAGTACTGGCTGATTCTCAGCCACTTTCGGGGTGAAACGGCTGCGTTCCATCTCCTCCCTCTCTATCATCTACATGAACTGTATCACAAAAGAGGCAACTCCAGTCTGTGGGGCCTTAAAACAAACTTCTCTTTGTTGAGTTCAAAGCATTATATGTATATATGCCATAAAACTATAATAATACACAATCGAAATTTTAAAAAGAAGGCGGGCGTAGAATACCACATGAACATGAAAATAAAAGTTATGAGCATAAGAAGTACAGACCAAAAGAAATCTTACAAACTGAAACTCTCCGGCCAGCTAAAGCATGTTACATAACTTAGAGGCGTTTCTACCAAAGACACAAAACTAGATAGGGAAATACAACACCATATTATACAACAGGTGAATGGGGCGACAGAGGCTACAAAGTAGCATCTCATCAAAACCAGAAAAGCATTTCGATGATTACCAAGTAAGTAGCTGATAAAGATAATTTTCATGCCCACTCTAACCTACCAATGCTAAATCTGGACCGTTTATAGAACAGAATAAAATGAAAGTCTCAATATGTGAAATGAGATGCCTCTATAAGTGAGGAAGCCCAAGTTAATTATAGGATTATTGATTTCATATAGCATCAAAGAATTAAGTGGCTTGAGCATATCTGGAAAATGCTTCTTGGAAGCCAGCAGAGGGGTTTCAATATGAAGGAAGACAAAGAATGGCAAAGGAAAGGTGTGGGTTGAGCGACTAGGCTGCTGAGAAGGAGCCACTTGTCTGTCACTGCGGCCACGCACCTGGTCCAAGAAAGACAATTTCACTCATTCGAAGTTTATCATTATCGGCATGGGAAGGATGGCATACCAATCAGGTTATTGCATTTTAAAATCCATTCTGAACAGCGGCATTTGTATTTACTCCACTTACAACGATGATAGTGTACCCATGACTGTTCGATCTTCCACGTTTTCGCTCTGCCTGAGAAGGAAGATCTTTAGGGCTTGCCAAGATAGTCCTGCAGGGAATAGCAGGAAGAGATACAGAGGAAGAGATGGGAGGGCAACATCCGGGAGAGGACGGGCATGAAACTGGATGATGCTATGCGGATGACAGAGATGCGAGAGGAGTGGAGAGAGCTGATTTGCCAGGTCGATTGTGTATCCCAACGGTCCACTAGACTACGGAATAGACGAAGGTGAAGGTGAGAAAGCTATACATCAGCTCGTTGAATCGTAGAGAATGGTGTGTTTATGTTCTCTCGACTTCAGTGAGGTCGAGTGTTCACTGTTTTATGGAAAATTGGAAACGCCGATGCTTCATCACGTGGTTAAACCCCTCTTTTTCCTCCCTACCATTACCCGCCCCTTCAGTAGCATTTTGTATCTCAACTATTTTTAATTCTCGAGGCCACACAAGCAAACATGCTATAACAACATTGCCAGAAATTCATGACTGTCCTTGTCCTACTTTACAGCATGCAGAGATTTGATTGGATTACTTATAAGGCGCGCAATACACAATAGAACTGCCATGAAATTCTCAAGTATTTCGCGTTCCATGCCCTCTTATCACATAAGTGACACTGTCGTTTGCATGTTATGGTGGCATCGATAAGGTGTCTCACAGCACAGAAGTAAACACACTGAACTACTGTGGGCCTATAGAAAAACAGCTGCAGACCCTCTTCAATTATTCATAGTTTTTGTTTGACCACATTGCAGTAAGCTATATTATTATCAGTGACACTAATGACAACAATTTGAAAGTGTGACATAAAGTCAAATTTTACGCATTTTCGAGTGTAGTTCGAGATCACCTTGACCTCTTAGTTTACAACATATAATTATCCACTATGGAGACGGAGAGCATGTAAACAAGCCCGAGATTATCAGGGTCACCCATTATATTCATTGTGTTGTTATGATAATTCTGTTCACGCTTAAGACGCCTGATACTACCCTTATGCACCTGCCCGCGATATGACTCAGTAGCCTTGATAAAATGCAGTGGGAAAAAATCACATATGTGAATTACAGTTTAAACAAAAAATCCTGCTTTGTTTGAGAACAAATAATTTAAAAAAGAAAAAAAGAGAGAAAGAAAGAAAAAGAAAAAAATGAAGTTCATTCTGGTAGCAAGATATATAGACGGCTTCCAATCTTTATTGAGTTTGCCTTGTTTTAATGCGCTTTTCAAATCTATTACTGAAACACATGTCTGAATGTGTGTCTGCGCACGTGTGTGTGTATGTGTCTACGCATGTAAGGGAAATGGGGAGAGGGGGGTGTGGGAGGAAAGGGGGAAAGAGAGAGAGAAAGAGAGATTGTGTTGTGCTAATAGGCCAGCTACTGTGAATGAAATTATCTCTCGAAGACGAACGAAACAGACAAAGATTAATATAATTCTTCAGGAGCTTCAGAGTTCATTTGTCTTCTCTCCCTTTGTTTGTCCATCCTTCCGCTTTATCCTTCTCAAAATGCCTGTTCTTCACGATTGAAACAAACCAATTAATTATCATGGTTTTGTCTCTGTTTAGCTACCACCAGCAACTAATACAATTAGTCAGTTAGTTAATAGTTAGTCGTTTTTGCAAACACTGTCGCATGGTTTGGTGGAAGAGAGACTGCTTTCAGTCCACTGCAGGAGAGCTGCAGATTTGTGCAACATTTATAATATGGGACAGATATGAAATTTAAGGATTTGGGGTGAGCAACACAATTGATGATATAGATCTATATAAACCACGGAACTTTGAGCAACAGCCTTCCTTAAGAAACGGGGGAAGTGCTCAAAAGCGTCTAATTCGAAACATAGGCCGACATAATAATGACCTAAAACAGGTTAGAATAAATTGCATGTATCGTGTCTAGTTTTGTAATTTTGATGGAAGCGATCTTTTTCAGTTCATCGAATTATCGCGCCACTGCTTTTGATATGCTATGATAACGCTATTGAATTCAAACAGCCTGAAACTAAATGGGGGAGGGCAGGAAATTCCCAGGCCCAGTGTTTCTCTCCCGAAAATGCATGTCATCGCGTTGCTTTCTAAGAACATTGAAACAAACATAAAGGCTTAATTTAATGCCCTGCAATCCATTTGCGACGTAAGTGATAAACAGCAAGGAAATGTCACATCTCTGGAGTACACTAGCACCCGAATATAAGTTCGAATCGAATTACTGTAAACGAGGCGAGAGAACTAGCTGTAAAGTTTGATAAGTGCAAGATGCACAAAATCTAGCGAACAATGTTAAGTTAAAAATTAACTCTAGGTTACTGATTTTAATTTTGGATAGATAATCTATTGGATGCATCGATATTTAATTTGTTAAGAAAACCCTTACGCGTATTTTATTTACGTGATAAACTTTGTTGTTTACAGTAGATTTGATCGCACGCAGCACATGACCATAATGCCTGTTCGTCTATTCTCATAAGCATCCACAACCACATCAATGCCCGTCTGCTAATGGTTTCCACCATAGCTTATGAGTCTGGCTGTAGCCCGACGGTTGCTCTGTCGTTTGGCACAGAGTTGAACCACTGCTTCTTTCAATATATCTATGGCGTGAGACCCACTGACAAACTTTTTGGCCATGCTATCTATAATGAACTTTAACGCGAGTGGCGTATTCAGTGTCATAAACTCATACAATCATCTTCTCGGGTGTTTTGCCAGCCCATTGGTGCGCAAGCTCACTACTTTTAATCCCAGCATGTCCTGAAGTCACATTCAATTCAAAAATTGCCACAGTTTAAACTAACACATTCATATTTGATTTAGGAGCTTAGCCTATACAGTCTGCATTTTATGTCCAAATTAATCAGGGGATATTTATTACATTTTATTGTAGGCTTAGGCCTACTGGCACTCAGAGATAAGCTTACTGGAGAAGTGCGTTCACAGACAACAAAGTCCACAGTGGGAAGAAATACACACACACACACACGACAAATGTAGTCAGATTTGAACCATTACCGACTCAGATGAAAAGTGCATGCGATTTTATTGGGTAACAAGATGTCCTATCTGTTCCTCCACTTTGATTCTTTGCAATCTAATTTCACACAGACAAAGTGAGCAGTGTTTACTTTTTTGATACTGATTTTTACCAAGAACTGAATTATTTTACAATGGATACTGTGCCAAGAATGTTTTCACTCATATCTAGCACAGAAACTGTCCGATAAACAAGCGAAGCAAAAGAAAAACAAACAAAAAAACCCAAAAAACTCAAGCCCATTTTTTTGTTTTCCTTTGTATACGTTATTAGAATTGTAAGCACCTCGTTTGTTTTCTACCCACACATTTACAACTCAAATATTTTGTTTCCACTTTCTTTTATTTCTTCATCACCTCTTTTGACTGGTTCATTGAGCAGTATCAGACCTAATGGGTGGGTAATTTCAAAAAGCCTTCCTCTAGTCCTCTTTTCGCGTCAACTGTTATCGTTTATTTATGTATTTTCCCCTAATTTAATCATGGATACTACTTGCTTTGATTTGGGGTGCATCTAGGTTCAATAGGCTTTAAATATGTTGTCTCTCGCTCATAGCGAAGGGTTATAGTCCCAAATTTCTTATCCAGCCCGTCTTTCTGGCTTCTTCGCCCTTCCAGTGTTTCTTTTTGGTTTAATAACGAAAGAAAACAAAACGAAAACAAAACAGAATAAACAAACAAAAAAAAGGGGGGGAACACACACACACACACACATAAAGAAAGAATTATTCAGATTTATAACTTTATAGTAGTGCCACACAGACATAATCTTCTTTTAAATTAATCATTGTCCGACATTTGAAAATTAGCATTTTTATATATGCAGCAGAAAGCAAGTTGATCACCTTCGACCAGTCTTTTCTCAAACTCTCCCTCCCCCACCTCCTTTCTCTTCCCCCCTACATACACACACACACACACACACACACACACCCCTCTGCCGAATCCCAAAGTTTCCTTGGATCTGTTGTACGTGTCGGCACTATACAGGTGCGTCTCACCGAGAGTGATTATGTCCACTGAAAAAAAAGAACACAAAAAAAGTCTGTCACTGTCCGCGGGTCGATAACGGCACAGAGATTTTTTAATTATCTCTTACGCTAATTTTCATGCCAATTTCTGAGGAAAGACAGACAGCTGTTTTCCATTCCCTTTCAATGAATGAATTGGCTGCACTTCGTGATTAATATCCAGATTACATAATATGATTAGGAATTTGTATCATCGTGTTGTATCTTTAATTCAAATCACATATTAATAATTATATATTATGTAAAGTGATCAGTTTTCAGTACATCACACTTTCTGAAATGTTCCTCTAAATTTTATTTACATTGTCTATCTCACAGGTCTGCACATTTGCACACAATAATGGATATTTCTGCGTGGTGTATCAGCGAATATATCGGTGTCTGTGTGGATGAATAAATGAGAAAAGCAGATACATTATTGATCCACGAATAAAGTTTATTTCTAAAAATCTACACAATAAATTTACAGTAACATAAAAATCCACTGAAACAGAGGGGAAAAGATAGTTTAAAGCATCTGTAAATTGAAATCAGTTTATTATGAGAGCATTCCAGGAAACAATACTAAAATTTAAAAATGTTCACATCAAGAATAAAGATAAACGTATTATTTTTCTTTTAAAAAACATTGATACTATACAAAGCAAGTCCCTAACTGTCTGACAAGTAGCTGTTCAGTGCATCAACACTTGGGCTTATGCAAAAGTAAATAGCAATTTTATTTCAACTCGGCATTTATAATACTTCTCTGGTCTCATGCACAGAGATAAACAGCAAATCTTTTAGAGGAAAAACGCAACACCAATATAAATTAAGAGGTCAGTGAAAGTGTTTTGGTATGATACAAGTATTCTGTAGTTCTCTTCATTTGCTTACTTTTTCTCTGTGATACAGAAGCAGTAGTTGGTCCTTGTAGTGCGTATGAGATATTTTGTTTGTGTATGTGTGTGAGTGAGTAGGTCTAAGTTTGTATTCCCATGGAAACATTAACAAAAACAAAATAAAAACCAATGGATACATGTATAATGAAAACTTACAGATTGAATAAATGTAGACATTACAATATATTTATCTCATTGAGTATCTTTATATTATTGCAATTACAGTTATGTGAACACAGCATTATAACACTAAGAGTATTTTGATCAACATTTCTTCATTGCATGATTGTAATTTTGTTAAACATAAAATTATATTTTTGAGAGTATTAACTGACTCATCATTCATTTTCCCACTGAGCTATCATATTGTGTCCAAAACATACAAATTCATACTGCAATTGGGGCTAAATTGTCCTGAAGATATATGCATGGATAGTCTTACAGATAATAAAGCAAACAAAGGAGCAATATTGATATGGAAAATGTCCTGGTTCAAAGTGTCCAATAATCCACCTGAAGTCACACTTGCAATTTTTACATGCTGTGCATTACATGTCCCTTACTTTCCATAGGTGAATTGTGTGACATCATTCATACATAGCTTCTGAACTTCATCCAGGCTAGCTGGGGCATCTGTGGAGAAACAGTTTAAAGACCCACGATATCACAACATATATATGATATATACAATATATGACTCTGGCACTCAGTGCCTATGTAGCAAATGTATGAATGCATATGGTGAGTGTCAAAAAATCTAAATGAAAAATGGACAATTATGCTTGGTTGAGCCAAGGAACAGAAGAATAATTGTGTGTTGGCAGATAGTTGTCCAATGGATAGGTGTTGAGAGGAAAACTGTGTCTTGATGTCAATATAGATAGTTGCACTTGATGAGGAAGAATACATCTTGAGCAGACACACACATACACACATATGTACTTGGAGATAGAAAATGTATTTTGACTAGACTGACAGGCTTCCTGAATGGGGTGAATGTATCTTGATTAAACAGACAGGCTTATTAAGAAGAAGAATGTAATTTGACCTTGTTAATAAGAGGTAAGACAGTTTCTTGTTTAGTACATCAAATAGAGAGACAAAATGATGGGGAAAAGAGAAATTCAAATTAACCAACAAAGCAGAAAGATTTGTTGAGAGAGGGACTGATGTATCTTGATAGTCAAACAGAAACAGACCAACTAAGAAATGAACATGTGTCATATCAGATAGATTAACTCAATAGAGGCAATTTATATTACACAAAAGATAAATAGATGCTTCCCCAGAAAATATACTGTCTCTAAAACCAGGAGACAGACTTGTCTAAACAGAAAGACAGAGAGAGAAAAAGACAGAGAGGAGAATGTACCTTAACAGATAGGCACAAATAAACACAAAGAAAACCAACTTACTGAGAGGAAAAAATGTGTCTTGGCCAATTTCTTTCCTTGCCTCCTCCACAGCATGTTTGATGGCAAACAAGGCAGCTGCAGCCAGGGTCAGTGGTGGCTCTCCAACAGCTGTAAAATATGTTAAGGCAAGAGAACATTTACAATCGTTTTACTATTCTGCAATCTGTCTGCTATAGTAAATTAAATCACTAAAGCCACTCAGACACTGAGCATCAATTAAAACTTCATCAGACATTTCATATGCAGTAGATGTCTCGATGAATACCACTTCTATAGCTAAGAAGCTGAAATAAGAATAATTTTACAAGAATAATTCTCAGAAATTATGAATAAAACTAGTGGGATATTTAAGTGTGGTAGTTCTTTAAGACATTTTTTCTCCCTCCTCATGCTGGAGCTGGCACAGTCCCCATTCAAGTGTGTGATTAGTCTACAGATGCAAAGAAATGGACTTAACTACCATGACAACTTTCTTTGTCTCAGTTATTGAGACTGTGAGGTGAAGAAATCTAAATCCAAGCTGACCTTTAGATCCCAGCACACCCACTGGATTAGGAGCATTTTTCTGGAAAGCGAAGTTGAACTTCATCGGCAAGTCCTTGGCCATGGGTGGTTTATAGGTCTGTGATAGGCACACAAAGTAGAGATGAACAAACATATTTAGACACTCTTATTACTAAAACACTTATGCATATTTAGAAATGAATACGGGATCTGAAATTCACTTATGGAATGTGAAACACTGTAGGTAAAGGAGATCCCACATCTTCACCAAGATATTGATAGTCTTAGAAAAGATCACTAACTTTTCCATGGATCTCTGTGCAAATTACAAAACTTGCTTTTCTAGCTTTTGGAAAACAAAGAGTTAAGCAATTACAGTGATGGACAGCTGGCACACTATGACATCCCCATTATGCAGATTGAATAAGTACATTTGAATTTGAAGTGTTCCCTCATCAATCTTTCTCAGTGAAAGACTTTGTCTTCAAAATTTCAGTATAAAACTGTCTCCAACAAACCAAGAAATATACACAAAAAAATTTCATAAGTTTTTAAGTTTTAGTGTCTGAGATTATATACAAATCACAAAAACAAACTATGATTATCTTGCTTCTGCTCTTCTAACATATGTTTAGATCTGACATCCTGTGAATGCTCAAGTCTGTTCTTTTTCATTTTGCATTGGCTTTTGTTTTTTTTTTCTTCTGGTTCTTGTTCTGGTATGCCTTTCAACCTCTTCTGAGGTGGTTATCACAGGGTTTTTTCTTCACAATATTCTATCTATTTATAAATTCAAGGTATTATAAATTTCAAAAGGTAGAGTTTAAGATCAAACAAATAAAACACTATATGATGCAACTCTAGAAAATGATGTAGAATGAGCTATTTTGCTGTCACCCAAATTTCTTCCCTCTGCCAAGGACAAGAATATAAGACAAATATTTTAAAGAATGTAAAAAAAAAAAACAACAACAACAACAAAACCCACTTTTTTTTCTTTTGATAAATGAAATATGAATAGCAGAAAATTTTGAAAAAAATTTAGAACGAGATGGAGCTTTTTTTTAACATCATGATAATTTTTCATAAGTTTTGCTTCACATATTTCAGATAATGGGATCAATAGTATTTTTTTTTTCTTTATAATGTATAGCTGGCTGAAAAAAATCTCTCATTGACTTTTTGAGAGAAAAAGGTTTGGGGCATCACCACTATAAGATTCCGTTAGGGAATTAGTCTTTGGAAAACAGAGAATATTGACTACAATTTTATAGATCGAGATAACCTCCACTAGGAGGTTGAAAGACGTATTATAGAACGTAACGTACAATTTTATTATAAATAAAAGGACAAAGTGGCAATGATGTAGATATTAAGTAAGAATGCAAACAGCAGAGACTCTGTTGGCCGATGGTGGGAAGTACAGCCAAAAAGGGATGGCACTAAACTGGACTGAATGCTCTCTGACTGAAACACTGGTTTGGCTCCACTTACCCAGGTATCAGCATTGAGCACTTGTCCGGTCTTGGAGTCATACATCATCTTCTCACGAAGGAAGTAGCCCAGGCCCATCACAAATGCACCCTCAGCTTGACCAATGTCCAGTTCTGGGTTGGTGCTGAAGAATAAACATGAGAACATAAGACTGATTTAACTGGCTGGATGACAATCAACTACACTGTGGCATAGCAAATTTATATATGCACTAGTCCATGTATTTAAATGATGATCCCATTATCAAATGCTTGCTAATTATTGTTTTTAATGAACAACACACTGAAAATTAAAATGAGCAGGGAAAAATTTCATGTGTTCTGTTTATTTCAGTGCTAGGACTGGAATTTAGACTGATGGCAAGAACAAGGATAAGGAATTGAAAAATCTATGCTCACGCTGGAGGAGCTCCTCATGTATTTTTTTGTTAACTTTTTGCTAAGATTTAAATCAAGTTAGAGTTTAATGATAAGATTATATTTTGCTCCAACGGGTCTGATTCCCTGTACCATAAAACAATGCCCAATGGCAACTACATTACATCACAACCTATTATCCAACATAATACAATTTAAAATAATGTTATCTGACACTGTATAGTTCACACATAACAGAAAATCATACAATATCACACAGAATATACAACATCAAACATCACACAGCACAGCATGTCATAATATCACAGCATTATACACTATTAATACAGCATCACTTGACATCATAATGAAGTATGTGTTTATAAAATTTCTAGTATATCCAACATCACATAACACTATACAGCATCATATAAAATCACACAACATGGACACAAAAACAGGTTTTCAAACATAAAACCAATGATATCTCTTGCATGTTTGATGCAGAGACCATCTCACCTTTGTCCACAGTCGTATAGCATGTCCAGTTGTCTCAACTGATACTGACCAGTCAGGATGTCCACCTCAGCCTCCACACAAGCAGCACTGTAGCAGTTGTACTGGAAGGATGGGTAGCGCTGGGTGGGGTGAGTCCTGAGAATGTAGGAGATAAATAATAATAGATGACATTTGTGTAGTGCTTATTCCTGTACAGAACAGCCATTAAGCATTTACAATCTATAAAAAAAACAAAAAAAACAATGGAGACACTTGTTAGATTTTCAGCATATGTGACAGCTGCTTGTTGATAATCAAATCCTTATTGATCTAACAGTAACACTTTCTATCCATAATGATATATCCATTTTAACTTCTGAATTGTTTTTCCTAGGGACAAAATGTTGCACCCCAACAGGATTTAAACTCAGAAACTCAGATCTTGAATCCAGAGTACCCATAGGTGATCAATACCATTGTGACAACCAAATCAGAAGTGTTGCTGGATCTGATGTGTTTAACAAGATTTACTGTGGAACATCTGGTCATCCAAGTCAGCATGTTCTTTGATCTGCAATTGTGAGATGTGCTACACCTAAGACAAAAATGAACTGCACTAACTGAGTGTTTGCTGATACACATAACGTCTTATGGAATCATGTCTGATATCAAGATGTTCATGAAAAAGTTAGGAATGAAAAGTTTATTTATTTCACATAGTATCAAAGTATTTAGTGGATTCAGGCTTGTTGTGAGAATGCCACTGGAACAACCAACAGTGAAAATGTTCAGTATGAAGGAATCAGGCCCTAGAAGTAGAGGATCATCAAGGAAAAAAAAATTAGTTGGGAGAAGGGAAGAAATATTGTTACTGAAGCCAAACGCTTGGCCCAAGAAAGATGACTTCATCTTCCTTGATGCCCAATGGCATAAGAGGAAAGTCAAAACAAACAGCCTTAAGCTTTGGCCAGCAAAATAAAAATACTTTAGAATAATTAGGAAAAGCCATATTTCTTGCATCATCAGTTCAATGTGCCTCTACTGAATGAATCAGAGATTAATTCATTAGAATGCTTCTGCTGGCCACTTCCATGTCAACAATTGCAAGAATGTTCAGCCAAAATTGCCAGACAAAACAAAAAACTGTTGCATTCTAGCGAGTACAGATCATAAACAGTACTGGTTTCGGGTGAATGTGTAAAAATGTTAAAGTAACTGGTTGGTTAGTTTTCGAGCAACACATTTCTAAAATGTGAAAGTGGTCAGCAAAAGCAATCCAATTACTGATCTTTTTCTTATTCCTTCAGCTGAGGCATACGAAGAAAGCAATATTTTTATATGGCAAATGATTTAAATAGTTCAGCCTTCATTTTAAAAAGGGTTTTCATTGTTTCAAAGTATTATAGACAAACTGAAATCCATATGACCAATGAACAAAATAAAACACCATTGCACATTAATGAGTATAGTCCTTGAATGAGCAAAGGTTCAGGTCACATATGTAAACAATTCAATGTAATTGGTCATCTTATTTTCAAGTAACACATTATTAAAATATGTGAAGTTCAAATGTTACAGAGTATATATTACAGCTTTGAATAACTGATTTGAAAAATTACTTCTCTAGCTTGTACCAAACCTTCTTCTGATTGACTTACATGTATGAAGCAGTCAGGTCAATCATTTCCTCATAACATTTGGTCACCACTTGTTCCCAGGTGGGATCCTTCATTTTGGCTTTTACTGGTGCCATGCGGGCTTTCAGAATCTTGCAGGCTTCTATCACGCTCTGTAGACAAGATTGAAAGAAAATATAGGTGCAAATGGAACATGTCTGTTCATCCATCAATTCATTCAGCTGTCAATCCCTCCATCCATCCATCGCTCCATCCATCCATCCATCCATTCATCCATCCGTCCATCCATCTATGCATCCATCCATCCTTGCATCCATCCATGCATCCATCCATCCATCTATCCATCCATCTATTCATACCTCCATCATCCATCCATCCATCCATCTATTCATCTATCCATCCATCCATTCATCCATCTACCATCCACCCATCCACCATCCATCCATCCATCCATCCATCCTGCCAGCCAGCCAGCCATCCATTTGTCCAAGTGTTTGTCTGTCAATCCATCTATTTCCACACTGACCGTACAACATAATTCTGAAGTGATGGATCCGCCAGAGGTGATGGAGTTAGCATTGAGGTTGGTGGATGATGTCTTCACCCTGATCTTGTCCATTGGAATGCCAAACTCATAGGCACAGACTTGTGCAACCTATAAATCACAACGTGGAACATGAGCATAAGTCAAAATGGAACAGGATTGGACAAAGCTACATGATAACACCATCTATGGATTAATGGTAGTGATATCAATAACAGCGTCAGTTTGCTTTGTGTCATGGTCAAAACATGTACAGAAATTCTGATAACAAACACACTAGAAACAAAATTTTAAAAAACACATAAAAACAAAAACAAAACAAGTAAATACATGATCAAAAAAGAAACTATTAGCAACAACTGTGAAATGAACAGATATTTAGTGGAAAGGATTCAAAGACACAGTCTTGACTGTAGCCTACCAGCAGAATTAAAGAAACTCAAATGGATCCTCTCAGATAAAGAATCTTTTGTCAGAATCCTGTTCTGAGGAGTCAATTTCCCTCAGATATACAGGATCTGTATTTTAGTTTATAAAAAGAGAGTCTCAAGACTTTTGAAGTATATAAAAAAAATGAAGATGACATAATAAAAAGCATTACAACATAGACCTACTGAAATACACTGACAGACAGACTACAGACTTACTTTGGTGTTGATGCCCTGTCCCATATCAATGCCACCATGGCCGATAGCCACACTGCCATCTCCATGGTAGATGGCAATATGAGTATTGTACATGGCACCAGCCCAACCTATGCCAAACTTGTTGGGCATCACTGCCAGCCCTCGTTTTTTCCACCGGTTAGCCTGAGAAATCATAATCATAATTTATAATCCATATTTGTAGGAGCCTTCCTTCTCACATTACCGGCATAAAGAGAAAGTATTATTGTTAATCATGCTATAACGATGCAATGATAAAAACATGAAAACTCACATAAACTTGGAATGATAAAGTACAATGGTCACAACCTGTTTGATTCACTAATGAAGACTCACAGCAAATCTGTGATATCTTTGCCACATCACACTGTTTTAAAACTATCACTGTTGAAAGGTTACAGAAATTTTATGCAATATACCGCAACACTCCCTTAATGTGAAATGATGGGGTGCAGAGGGGGTAGAGAGGAGACAGAGAATTCTGGGAGTCATTTTTGAAACCACGAGGGGAAAATGATTTAAATCATCACTGTCGATTTCTGTATGGTTAAATAAAAGGGAAAAAAATCGAAATAAATTTGAAAACACTCATGGTTGCCATGGCAATGGCCACTATCTTGGATTTTGCTATGCCATATTATGCTCTTAATAGGATCCTACATTTTTCAACCGATTTGCTTGAAATTTTGCATACACACTTTTCAGTACAATATCATAAAATTGCCAGACCAAATTTTTGATGAATTGCTTAGTTTATTTTTCACAAAATTTCTAAAATTGGTATGCAAGAAAGTAATGGATTTTTCACAAATTTGACACCAAAATCTCAAATTTCTCAAAATTTAAAATGCTATTGATAATTTCTTTTGATCACTTTTTTTTTTGTATTGTTCTTTCTGTATTCATGCCAAATTCATGACAATTACTGCAGAAATAAAAAAGTACAATGCATATTTCTGCTAATTTTTTTTTTTTACCAGAAAAATACTTATAGGAAACTTTCACATCAGAATTTTTACCTCAAAATATTTTTGTTTCACAAGTTCTGTCTGTGACTTTTGTGTCTTATTTTGCCTTTTACTGGGCGTCCTCTCAAATTTTTATCCATTTTTGCTCCTCACATATGTCACTAAATGGACTCCCATAGTGTCACTTCAGGGTCCTGGGAGGCCTATATGTGGTGACCATGTCTTCATCAGTCAGAAACAAAACTACCTTGACCTTTGCTATGCAGACAGTCTACTACTGTACACTGAAACATTATTTTTCCCTTTTAAAACAGGCAAAAACTCATTGAGCTTATGGAGATTATAGAAACGTCTAATTATATATGCATTCCAACACTGATAGGATTTCCATGAAGATTATTTCAATGTCCTCAGAGTGTAATCTCACAAGACAAATGATGGGAAATGGTAAACAAGATTCATGATATAAAATAATGGGATTAATGTATGTGAAAGTGCTCATATTTAAGGAAAATGAAACAGATAAATTATAATTTGTAACTTTTACTTATAATTCCTCAGTGATGTATCCTTCTGCTGCAAAGATGATGTGCTGACCTTACTTGTTTTGCATATAGTGCTGAAGTCAATATCTTTTCTTATTACAACATTTAACCAATAATTATTGCTGTTCAGGATTTGTGTTTAGTGGAGAAACAGTTGTTACCCAAGAATTTTAAATGATTTCTCCTAATACTGGTGTTTGTAACATTGATATCAAAGAATCTATGAATCAATGATGTCTCAGAAGTGTCAGTCATCATGAAAGAAAAAGAATTCCCAGATTTGAGAGAGAAAACAGTTTTGAAAAAAAACAAAAACAGGGACTCTATGTGTTCTTACTGTGTTGAAAGCTGCCACAGCTTGCTTACGTGTGTCCAGACTGATGTCTGTCTCCAGTTTGGCCACCACATCACGAATGGTGCAATAGTCCAATACCATTCCCATTGGGGTTTTCTAGAAAAAACACAACAAAGTGATCTAATATAAATGCTGGTGCAGAAACCACACAACTGCTGTAATAAATCAGATTTCCCTAATTTTTATTCAAGCCTTCCTTTTGTAATTTCACCTAGACAAGCCTTCTCAGTTTCTGTTACTACTGCAGCAACTGCTTTCATAATCCATCAGGATCCTACTGAACATTGGAGCATCACATCACACATAGATCTCCATTTGCCTTGACTGTTTGCTGCCCATGTCCTCTTTTCTCTCCTCCAGCCCTCTATCTCATCACCTTCTCCAGCCCCACTCCCACTTTTTCATTTTTCCAGCTCTTCAACTGTGCCTACCTGTCCCTTGACATACAGGTTGGCCTTCCTGACATCCAGCTGGTCTTTGCCAAGGGACTTAGCCAAATGCTCCATGATTGACTCCATGATGAAGATGTTGGGAGCAGAACCTGGAATGTGCAACAGGCAACACAAAATATTCTCAGTTAGGGTTTGTTTATTTTTATGTCTCGGCATGTAGTCAAAGGATCCTATGAGCAATTCTTGAATTCCTATGGTTTTGTATCTAAAGAACTAGATGAATAAAATATAAATGTCTACGTTTTTTCTAAGCTCTAAGGTGAAGAGTCATATTTCTCACTTTATTTCAGATTCTTTACAGCATATTATTGTAGATGTATTATTTAAAACCAGTGTCTTGCATGTTAATTGAATCAATAAGAATTTCACTTTTGACTTTAAACAAGGTAGAATTTCAGTTTTCAAACACCAATACATCAAGACAGTTTATTCACATTCAAATAATTTTTTTTTAATACTTTCTTTAAGAAGATGAGTCTTTAGTTGATAAATACTATCCAAAGTGGTCATCTACTACCAACAAATTAACAAAACATTACCCATCATATCCGATTAACAAATATTTTACAATTGACTCAAACATGCTAAAAGTTCAGGATAAGACTTTGTTTGCCTGCTGCCATTTATTATTGTAAACACACATAGTACTTTGCTTTTGACCCCAGCATCTAAATTACATTTTTGAGGAGTGATGAATTCTACTGCTCCTGAGTTACCCTGTATTTCTCTTACCATAAACATTAAATTTAATGTATAAAATTTACTCCTCACAGCATACCTGGAGATCTACAAGCAGTGTTGACTGGCTTGTTGGTCTTGACTGGTATTAGTGTGCACAACCAGTTGGGACAGTAGTAAGCTGGATAAATGTTATGACGTTAGTTAATTCTTCACACCCCACTTAAAGCATATATGATACATATCAGGATAAGATTCAAGGCATTTAATGATAAGGAAATCATGGACAATTTATAGGAGTAATTAATTATAGATGATTAATAAGGAATACTATGCAGTCTTTACAGCTGATTTCATTGTAGATATCACTAAAATCCAATATTGATCTGAAGTAATGTTATTGTGGTACAATTTCGTTTGAAAATCTGTGATGGGATCTAAGAGGTTAAGATAGAAATCCTGCCAGTCTAAAATACCGATCACAGCCACAGCAGAGGCTGGACAAACTGTATTAAACTCATTCAATTAAAAATGATACTGAACAATAGTTAACAGCCTGACAGAGGTAGGTTGGCTAAAAACAAAATAAACTATATAGAACAAACAATGAAACAGACAATATGAATCAAGAGCTAAAAAAACAGACATATTATGATATACATTCTTATATAGAGGAATGTGAAAGTGAACAAGATAAAAAGGAGAACAGGACGAAGGATAGATAGAAGTGAAAAAATAAAAAAGACAGTGAACATACATGCAGAATAATATTAGGCTGGACAAAATGAACAACACACAGTAAATGAACAAATATTTGACCATGAAAAAGATAATCAAGTAAATAGAGAATCATATTTTGCTGACGAGTACAACAATTGGATGGGCAAAATTGTCTATAAGACATTTAAATACAAAGCATTCTCCTGTGTTGAATTTTATATCAGAAATGGGCTGAGCAGGGACCAACAACAACTGTAGGTTAATGAAGACACAGTGAACTGGTGCATGTTACTCTGTTGATAGATGATATTAAAGCTATAAAGATTTGAAGAACCAACAAAATTAACCAACAGATAGATAAATAAATAGATAAATAAATAAATATGGCAAATCTGGAGGAGCTGACCATTGTCAAACCATGACTCAGCTTCCAAAGGGCTTTCTGCAGGCACCAGAGCCCATCCCACATCTCCATATATGGTGAGGTTAATACCTTGTAGCTTTCCATCATTGTCGCTGCCCACCTGGAATGAATGGTATGAGAGGAAAGGAGCATCCAGAGACTTTAAATTAAAGTGACTTTACAATAGAATATTACAATTAAGTAAATTGTTTTGTATAAAAGATGGGATTTGACAATGTCCAAGAGGATTTTCAAAAGGTGAATTAAAAATGGTTCTGACTGTCAAAGATTGAGATGGAGATAGCACGACTTTAGTTGTTATGCTATGAGAGAAATGTTTTAACAATTGAAGATGTCACCTGACAGTGCAGCTATAATTAAAAGTTTGAACTTTGGAACATATTATCTAATAACTTTGATCAAATTTTAGACAGCAAAAAAAACAAACACCCTCAAAGCCAAAATGCAAGACAGAATTTCAAAAGTAGAATAATTGATGAGTGAAAATAGGCAGGGAATATAGAGGGAAATGACTAATGTGCGACTTAGTGGAAATGAGGATTAATATGATAATCCAAGTTTAAGATTATGGAATGTCAAGACTAAAGGTTGGAAACCTACCTGATACTGTGCATAGTATGGAGTTCTCTTGCCCAGCATTTTCATGTTAGTGTGAATATCCAAATGGAGTTTTACTGGTCTGCCCACCGGAAGGAGTGTTGGAAAGATGGGAGGTGGCAATAAAAGAAAGAAAAGCCATGTGAAACAAGATCCTTGACAGATTCAGTATTTTTATACTTGATGAATAAGTTCAGCTGGTATTCTACTTTTTACTTTTTGTAATCAAGGCAGTTGGAGATAGACAATCAAACAGACAACCAGATAGATATACCAACAGACAGGTGAATATATGATTAAAACAAACAGACAGACAGACAAACAGACAGACAAGCAGGTGGACAGGCAAGCAGACAGGTAGATACAATTGCCTACATTGAAGATAGTCTTTGCGTTCTTGTGAGACAGAAAATGTTGAGTAGATTATGAGTGATGCAGTTGGCTAAATCAACTTACTCGCCAACAACATAGGCTGCAAGGGCACATAATCCAGAAACGAGGAAGTTCTGAGTTATCTTTGCACCAAAGGCACCTCCAAGTCTTTGCACACTGACAGTCACACTGAAAAGTTGACAATTTCAGAAAAAAAAAACACCATATATAAACTATCTTGACTTTCTCATTAGAGACAAGAAATGTGCACTGTCTTACATTTGCATTTAAGTTGGACTTAAATATTTAGGTTAATTTATCACTAACATCATATTTTACTGTGAATATGTCAATTTCTTTGTCCCTCTTACAGTAGAAAATCTGTTAGAGTCTCAAGATTTGTAGCCATGCCATGACACTTGATTTAAGGCTGCAAGATCTTTATGAAGAAATAAGGCTCCACTATGAGTTATTTTCTGAATGTTTTTTCCAAAGAGCTCTTCTGTAGTTTCAAACATATAGTCTATGGAAGTGGCAATCTTATCTCAACTGAACATCTGGGAATCTTTTGTATCCACCTTGGGTTACATTAAACTGCATAAGGGAAATAATTCTACCTAATCTTAAAATGAAAAAATCAAGATCAATCTGTTAGAAGGCAATTGTGCTCAGACAGGACCCTCTGTATGATGCCTTTCAGTCTGAACGATACTAGATATTCTGCAAAGCTTTGGCATTGTGAAACAACACTTTCATATATTTTCATTATTAATCTTGATAGAGTCAGTTGAGCATGCTAAAGTGAATTGATTTCTGAAATCATATATAATATTTGTGTCAAAGATGACAATTTGTGCCTTGGGGGGGATGTGATATCTGTAAAATGTTAGCACACTGTATATTGTTTGGAAAGGATTTCCCTCTTCACAGTGCAACAATCTGGTCAGTTTTAGATCAGATCGGGTTAATAGTTAGAGTGCCAGCAAGACCATGAGGTCACTTACTCAGACTGGGGCATTCCAAGAACCTGAGCCACTGTTTCCAGAACTCCATCAAGCCACTGTGTGGAAGCCTTGACCTCCATACCACCAACATCTGTGGGCGTGCAGACAGTAGTCTGTGTCTCCAGGTGGAAGTGGTACTGATCCCCTACAGCAATACTGCCACTGATCTGATGTGGGGCTTTGGCAATGGCTCCTGTGGAAGACAGAGTGTGAAATAGTTTTTTTACTGTCTATTTTTAATACAAACTAAAGTTAATATTATTGTTCACCAAAGTAGATTCCATTTAATCCTGAAAATGTCAGTAGAAACAGCTCAAGTGTTGAGGTCTCTCTAATGGCATTTGTCCCTATATTTAACAAATCAGAATTAAAACTTAAAGACTATAGAAAATATTACTTTATTACTATCTTGCATGTAATCTGGTGATAGATTCAAAGGCAATTTACAAAAATCAACTCTTTGATCAGATTGGCCCTTTTGATATTTCTCAGGTTATCAAGTTTCACTACAGTCCACTTGTTTATCATACATCATTAAAAGGGTGTTAACAAGCAGTTTTAACACAGGCGACTGGGTCAGTATGAGTTTATCTAGCAATTTGCCATTAACACAAAACATCACTATACCTATTTCTTTTATATTGCCGCATTTATCTTGCATTGCTGTAACCACTGATGCTGAATTTTGAAAAATCATTTCAAAATGATTTTGGCATCCCAGCTTCTTTTCACAGGAATGCAAACTGTCAGGGGCCATTAACACAGAATTATCCTAAAACAATGGTATCTACCGAAATGTAACTGAAACACTATGCATGTCTTCCAGTCCATGTTTAATATTTGTTTAAAAATATAATTTGACAATAACACATGTACTTACAAGGTTTTAATAGCTCTGACATAACTTATTCGTATGACTGCATTTTAATATAGGCTGCTATTAAATTAAAAAGATTTGTCCTAAACTGTTACATAAGCAAATCATATGTCCAACCAGTCTTGTCAGATTTACAAAACCACATTAAACTCAAATACATCTAGCTTGTCCTTAAAGTGGCACCAATGAAAAGTTGCTGTCATTTAATAATAATAATTATTCTTATCTACCAAAAAGGAGGTGGTACCAGTCAATTCATAAAGCTCAAAAACTATTTGTTTCTTTGCTCAACATTGAATATGTGTAAGATCTATCTAATTCTTAGAACATATATATGTAGTTATCTTTTGTTCATACAAGGAAATAGCATAAATTTACTATGATTGTCAAGGTGTAAGTAATAAATCTACTGATATATTGCTACAACAATGGCAATAACAAACTATATTATGATAACCACAACAACACCAATCAAAGATCTTCTGTTTCTTCTACAAAGCACAGTCCAGTTTTCTTTTCATCACATGTCTCTTGATGGCATAAAAGATCATGATAATACCAAAATCAGTGAAAAATTAATCTGCATTCTGTCATCATTCTAGACCCAGTTTAAAGCTACAGAAACAAATTAGATTATATCATTTGTACCTTTAGCATCTCCCTCAATAACTGGATCTGGAGGATTCGGAAAGAAGGACTTCTTTTGGATGCCATCCTGAATGTCTACAATAACTGGCTTGATATCTTTGTAGGTCACATTGACCATTGAGGCAGCGGATTGAGCTGTGGTCTCTGTGTCTGATATTAAAATGATGATAACACTTTGTTATAGGAAATGAATCAATTCTTCCTCATTTTGCATCAAAGACACAGCATGAATACAAAGAGACAAATTAGACAAACAAACAGATGAGCAACGGCAGAAAGAGAGAAAGAGAAAGAAAGAGGATGTGGAAGAAAAGAGAGAGGTATTGATGGAGAGGAAAGAATAAAGAGGCAAAACAGACAGAGAGACATTATCCCTTTAATAGATAGTCATAGAGAGTTTCTCTAACTGACATCAACAGATAACAGATAGATTTAACAATAGGAAAAATAGGAAGAGTAGATGTTATAAAGCTTAAGAAAAATTTTCTTTCAAAATTCATTTAAAATGACAATGTACAAAAATCACTAGGATTATATTGTTAGACATCAGTCCTTTAACCATAAAAGGATGTAATTTTTTATAGACTATGTTTTCCATTTGCATATGTTGCATTAACAGGAGGCATAATTTCCCCTTCAGTTCTATTCAATTGTTTCTTAAAAAAGAATTTTTTTCCACTTATTCCTGATTAAGTGTACGTTAGCATTTCAGTGACAGGTCAGAGTAAATAGAGTTGCACCTCTCTTTTTTTTCGTCACTATGACTTTAATTCCAAGTGACATTTACTTTCTCTCTTTCTCTTCTTCTCTCTGTCTTTCTTTCTGCTTGTGCTGATGTATGTCCTTGTAACAATAAAATTATTTAGCTCATTAATTATAGAATATCTGCCTGATACATTCATATTTTATCTGAACGTTTATCATAAAATAATAAGTGTATACGGGATTATCCACACAGAAAATAGTTTATGCATACAGATGAGTTAATGCTTTTGTTAGATCTTTATTGTTAAGTCTTATTTATTCATCAGTGACAACATGGTGATCAGTAATATATTAGATTAAACTGAAATAATATATTCAAACTTAGTGGTTTTTCTCTGTCTGCCTGTTTTTAATCTATCCATCATTTGATCATTCTGTCAATCTATCCACCCAACTGCTTGTTTATCTATCAGCTAATCTGTAGATCTATTGATGTCTTTTTTTCAAACTTGTCTGTCCATCTGCCCACAATAGTGTGACTGTCTATATGTAGCTTCTCTTACCTGCAACAATGATGCCAATAGGTTGTCCAGCAAATAGAATGGTGCCTGAGCTCAGCAACTGGGGAAAAAACAAAGGGGGACAATGAGTCAGTTCTCCATTAGGTATGTATATATCATTGACCTACACCTAACTCTAATCACACAATCAGGAAATTTGGTATTTGCCATTTTGTTATACTGAATCTTTTGTCAAAAATGTTGCCTTCAGCTGATGCCACATGTTCATATTGCATTACAATATCTCTGTCCATATATTGCGGTTGATTGTAACAGATACAAATATGTAATCCATTGGTTTGCATTGTAGGGTAATGAACTGCATTGCAGTGAACTGTACTTGTGTGACATGAAGTATTGTGTAGTGTAGTATTATATGTTATAGTATGTTTTGGTGTATCTCAGTATATCATAGCAACATAAAAAACATTGTGAAGGAGATAGAATAAAAAAGCAATGCTGGATGATGTAATGTTATGTGAAGCTCCATTTTGCAATGTGCTATAATGAAGCAAAACACATGTATCTTACTTTCTAAACCAATGACAATTATCTATGTTTTGATCATAAGCTTTGCTTTATTTGTGGCATTAACAATATGTCAAGAAGAGAAGAAACTTATCTTAACATTAATAAATGTATAAAAAATATCCATTGCCAGATTCACATAAAGAAAATGCATGTACTATCTCTCTCAACCTTAAAAGTAAAGCTGTAGCATTATAATCAACAATGTGTGAAGCACTCCAGGATAGCAAAGAACAAAGCAGAGTTTGACAGCTTAGGAAAAGTGAGACAATGTGCAATACAAAATCACCAAAGTTCACAAGACAAGTGTAACCAACCTCTTCTTGAAAACCACCAAAGATTCCCAGGGGTCGCCAGTTGTTGATGCCACCCTTGGGGATATCTGATGCCTGTATGAAAGCTTTCACTCCAGGCATTTGCTGTGGAGCCAAATATAGTCATCATTATATTTATTTTTCCTTTATATATTATTGTCTATTTCATTGTACTGCTCACTGTTATCATTATGAGGATCTTCAATCATTAAATGAGTAAAAACAATGTGCATAGATTTGAAATATCTAAAAGAGGCAATGAAAGACTTTCTTGTGCAGATTTCATGTCCAGCCTTACCAGGGCAGCTGATGGGTCAATCTTGTCAATGGTAGCATGGCCAACAGAGCTGATGACCACTGCGGCATTCAGCTGTCGTGGTTTTAGAGGCAGGTCATCCAAATACTGGGCTTCACCAGACACCTGAAGATGGAGACATAATGTGTTAGAAAATACAAGTCACAGTACTATGATAATAACAGCCTTACTGTGAAGGCAGGTCCTGATCGTCACTGATCAACCAGAAACAGGTGAAATTGAAAGCTATTATCATTTTATTTCTGGGCTTGATTTAACACAAACTTTCTAACATTGACTGCAAACCAACAAAATCTGCTTTAGCAAGGCTCTTTTGCAATGCACTTACTCATATCTCATTTATAAAAAATAAAATTTAATTACAAATTCAACCCAGCCTCTGGTTTCAAAGTAGTTTATTATTTTGTCAAATCTAAGCTAACTGCACTGCTGGATCCATACCAACAAAACTGTTTGAGTGTTAAGTCTTTAAATATTTTATGACAACTAATTCAGGTGAAATTAGAATAATAGTATCAGGCATATGTGTTCCTATGCATTATGAAATGCAGACCAAGGATTATTTTGTTACACATCTTTTAGTGAAAACAAGATCATGATACATCCAGAATCAGTGAATTTAACCCCATGGGAGGCAAAAATTTATTTGTCCACTTCTACCTCTCATAAATTTAGCTCAACTTAGAGTCCCTTCCACTGTTATGTAGTCACTCTGTACTGACAGCTTACCAGGTATGGAGAAGTCAGTTTTGGCATGGGTTCAGTCACAGGCCACTCAGGCTTCAGTGTGTCATAGTCCTGCGTTCCAACAATAGGAGTTCTGACCAATCCTTGACCACCGCTAACATACCTGGGATCAGCCTTGGACTTGCACACATCCAGAGCAAACTGGAAGAACATGAATTATTGCCACTGTTTAAATCATCATTCCTGTTGTTTTCATATCAACAATTATTACTACTATCATACCATCTACATAATAGGCCTATATTATATAAAAACTCTATCCTCATTTTTGCATCACATTATTAGTACGATCATCCTTAACTCACTGTTGTTCTGCTGTTTTGCTATTGTTAAGTTAATGTCATCATCATTGTAGTTATTGTTAAAGTTCTTGTCTCTACAGCAATATCTCACTTAGTTAATAATCATGACATCACAAATACTGTAGTAAAGATTGCACTTTCTTGGTCAGAAATATCGGTGGATTTGATGTGATGCATTATGTCTCACCACTGGTTTTGTGGTGCATATAAATGTAGTGCATACATATTCTTATTTTGTACTATTAGCCTAATTTAAGAGATAGGAAAGCAAATGAACTATGTCGGATCTACGGTTCTGAGTAACAGGTTGTCTTATATTTATACACCTTATAGCTCAAGAAATACAAAAAGATGTATGACATTTAGATTTATTGATTGGTTTTCTGACTGGCAGTAAAGGATCTCATTACATTAAAACAGTTCTTTCCACTTTTATACTGTCACGTTTAGATTATTGCAACTCTCTTCTAACAGGGCTGCAGGGCGATAAGCTTGTTAAACTTCAAAGGGTACAGAACAATGCAGCCCGCTTAGCCTTTAGAATCTCGAAGTACCACCACA
>JBCEWB010190664.1:0-24926 GCA_039654565.1 Peronia peronii
GCACAGTTGCCGCCACGTGAAGGAAAGAGTCGGGGCTAGGTCATAGATGGAGAACCCATTGACCATGGTCTACAATGATGGCTCAGACCGAGGTCCTTGCCACCCATGCACCTTCTCACGCCAGTCTCAACTAAGAGCCCCATAGGGGCTGTCAGCAGGACCGACGAGGCAACTATACTATTGCTAGTCACTACTCTCTTAGACTATGACTGAGATCTAGATCTAGTCTAGTTGTGCTGTATTAGATGCACTTGTCTTGTGGGACTACCATTCTGTCAGTCAGTATTATTCACATTGACATTAGTCTTGATAGGAATTTCTTTTATTGTTTCTCAGTACGACAAAGCATTCAGATTGTTTTTGTGAGGTGAAATGTGAGTCGTGTGTATTATTTCGTATGCTCGGCTGACTAATTCAGGGGTTGGCTCAATTTTGTGGAAAATGACTCAGATAGTGATGTTAACGATGATTTCATGCTTTGGAACTTCATCCATGGATAAGAGCTGAGTCTGAACAATCATACTTTCATAGTAAAGTACATTCATGATTCATTACACTAAACAAGAAATGTATATGTTTGTATGCTTTGTTTCCAAGAGGAATTTATGTTGATTTTAATTAGAAGTGCATTTGAATTTGTAGTGATTTTCTCTGGGGAGGGGTAACATAATATGTCCTTTCATTTCAGGCCGGTGACACTGAAAGGGTTAATAACCTATAAAGTTTTGTGAGTTATTTAGTTGCAAGCTGAATCACTTGTGGTTTTCATTTCATGTTTTAAATTCTATGAGAGATAATGACAAGCAATGTCAGCTACATGTGTTGCATCTGAAAAGTTTTTTTCTGTGCATTTTTACTGTCATGCCATTCATATAAACAAGTAAATATGGAACAAATTAACATGCTTTATTGTGCTTTTATAGGGCAGTGACAGAGAAGATGGAGGCTGGGATCAGAGCTGCCAAGTTACAGCTGAGGAGTGTAGTGACCCAAGTGCAGAGTTTCCTGGACATGCATCAAATCATATCTGCAGGACCATTTTTGTACTGCTTTGTTCAAGAGGTTGTTGTTTCATAAGTTGATGCACTATTGCCAATAAAATGCCTTACATTTGTGGTGACTTGTTCAGATCAGTGTGGTAAGAAGCGTTTGCATTTGTGGCCATGGATATAAGACTGCTTTGTTCTGATTCTAGAGGAGAATGTAAAATATAAAAATAAAAAATAACAGAACTATGTGCATCAAAGATGCATTTAATTTTTGTGTGTGTCCGTTATCATTTTGTTTTTAGGATAATAGGTGCTTTTTATAGTGCTTTGTTCAAAATTTAGAATCAATAAGAGGGAACAGGTTGGCATTTTTTTTTTTAAGTTGTTGTATCTACACATATGGAAAACGCAAGCTATATTTTATTTTATAAATTTGTAATATATGTCATCGCTCCAGAATTAAATTGTCTTATCTACAACATAAAACTGTTGTAATTAGGACAGTTAATTCTCCATTGTTTTGTTAAACTTTTTGTATGTCTTATGCTTAGGGCACGGCAGACTCTCGCTTTTTCTCTCATCCCCAATGTTTGATACGGTTGGCACGCTATGCACTCCAAGCATACTGTTCAGTGGTAAGTTGATAGAAACAGGAAGAATAATGACATGCCCGGAAAGACTCTAGAAAAAAACTAGTACAATACATACCTATATTTAGCTGCTAGGCACACATCAGCATAGGTGTATTTAATGTTTTTCTTGAATCACTGTTGCTAGGATTTCTGTTACACTGTTTCTCTCAGATTTCATGCAAAATTCCAAATTCAAATAAACACACACAAAAGAAAACTAGGACTTTTTGAATTCTCATGATGAAAATAAAAATAGGAAATATGTAATGAGAAAAAAAGAATCAAAATATGGAATGTACAAAATTAGTAACAGATGGAATTTCCCAGAAGTTTTCATATCATGAGAACATTTTTTCCTCATTTAAAGTTTGTTCAATTCAGCATTACTCAGGTCATTATCTGCATTTAGTTTAGCATGATAGTGGTGTTAAATTTCATTACATAAATTAATTAGCCTAACTATTATGTCTAAAAAGAATCCTAGATTCTAGGTGTCCCATGCACATGACATGTCAATTCAGGAACTGAGAATATAACTATGCTGTTATTGGCAATTCAGCAGTGTTTTAAGATGGATCCTTCTGCTTTGACTTTAGCTTTAGATCTATGTTGACTAGGCACCACTAGCAGATCAGAATACTTTCTGTATTTGTAACTGTAAGGTCTCCTATATCTCATAATCAATATACTCTAGAAAAAGCATCAATAATGTTTTTTTATCTGTATGTGTGTACAGTATTTGTCTCTGTAACGTCAGGATTTCATTCTTGTATTTTTACTTCAAGGATTTCTCCAGAATGTAAAACTTTAACATAAAACAGATTACATTTGTATTTTTAATTCAGTCCTGATGATAGTGTGAGAATCTAGAATGTTCTTCAAATCTCTGGTCAGACATTGTAAACAACTTTAGAATAATCTATATACATAACTTCCACTGCTGGTTGTTAAAAAATTATAATGACAATGCACTGTTGTTGTTTTTTTCACAAGCAGAAAGAATCAAGTGCAGTAGATGATTAGGACATAAGTTTTAATTCTAACCACTAGAGTGCCATATCACTGGGCATCACCTGTGACACCTCAGTACCGAATTGTCTGTCATCACTGACAAATGTATCAGAATTTTTAAATGGCTTCTGGCCATTTCATTTTTGCAGAAATGAAATCAGTTTACAAATATGCATAAGGTGAATTTTTGAAAAACCACCAACTGGATCTGATGTGGATCCACAGAGGATTATTAATTGCTGTGAAAGTAAAGGTTTATTTAATGAGAGTGACATTGAATATGAAGAGGGAAATCTTTCATTTGCTAGTTCAGTTAAATGGTCACACAGTAAACAAATACATCTGGTGCAAATAATCAGAAAAAAATATATCTAGATCTACATCATTTTTCTTTCATGTTTAATATTCTTTTAAAACTACAAATATGACTGATGCATACAGATATCAATAGAATGGAATTTATTTCTTTTTATTTTCTAACTTTTGTTTTAAGCAATTTGATCAATACTGTTATGATTTTTTTTTCTAAAGAGAATTGCAAAGTCCCTACAAGTTTGATACTGAAGGGAAAGTTCTTGGGCCATGGTCTGGTACTCTAGTGGTTAGTTAACCTGTTCATTTAGTAGAAAGACATATGAGACACAATAATTTTGCATACTTCTGAGAAATAATCAGTTTTCGGGCATTTTCATAATTCAGTTATATTTCCATCTATTTGAAGTCTGAACTTTTGTAATGTAAGGAATTTCATAATTAAGTTTTATACTTCGATTTATTCTGATAATCTGAAGGGCAGGCATATATAAAAATGTTGACATAGAAATGACCATAAATTTTTATGTATGTTGTCTTTTATGATTTGGCTAAAAATGTCCATTTGTTTTCTTTAAGAGTCGAAATAAGCGAGTTCACAGTCTGCCTCTGGTACTTGGGGCACCTCTCAACATGGAGGAAGGATCTTCCCTGGTCATTGGTATTCCCCCTTTGGACACAGATGATGAGAGGAAAAAGTATGTTTTGTATGACTAAGTATTATATTTAAATAAAGAACAGAAGATTCCTTTCATTAGGTATAACTGAATAAAGTAAGGTAAAGACAGGCCAGATTGATTAAAATCGTGAAGGTCGTGAGGTTAGCTCTTTCTCTTGAAATAAATCTGTTGATTAGTCATTATTGTGAACTCCAGTGTTCTTTAAATACTGGCATATTTTCAGAGACTTAAAATGTATGTGTAGACATTTATTTCACAATTATTTTACAAACCATGTGCATTGAGTGCTGGTACAGTATTGTAAATGTACAGGGTGGGTCAAAAGTTGGATAACACTTTGCAGATAGGCACTTTACTTGTTTTAGAACATTTTATTACAATTTAATTTCTTAGTTAGAATCAAATGTTTAACACTTTATTTACATTTTATGCAGTTTCATCTGATAAATGTTCAAAATAGTTTTGAATTGGTTTAATTTTTACTTAAAGCACAGCACAAATGTTAAACAACTGTTAGCCTACCTATGGCCCACCCTATAAATTTGGTTCTTCAGCATGTTAAAAAAAAAAACTTAGATTTATATTTGTTTCATAAAATTTATAGAGATTTTTAAAAAAAATAATTTCATATCAACAGCTTCTTTGGGAAGGCATTTGAACAGGCAGCTGAATCAACAAATACTTTTGCCAAATTCAACAGTCTTGATACTTACAGTAAGTAGGGAGATGAAGGTTACAAGTATTTTCCATCTGTTGAGTTTTGTCATTATTTCATTATTCTTTCACAGCGTTCCACTTACCCTAAAGTTTCATCATAACTTTACAGCTGATAATTTTTTTGTTTGATTGAAATGGAGAGGTTGCATTATTTATCCATAATCACATCCTGGTCAAGTAAACAAAAAGAAAAAAGGAAAGAAAAAAAACATAAAGACCTCTATGGATATCGCTATACTTGTTAACCTCTTCTGTCTGGAGAGACAATGGATTAAATGCCCATGGTGTGTCATTTCAAATTACATGTAAAAACAGTGCAAACTTTTCCTAACGTGAACAGCCTAGGTTTTCTAAGTGTCTTATGCTTCCAGACAGTGCCTGACCACAGTGACAATATGGGCAAAATTTTCCTACTTTTTGGTGAAAACAGTTTGACATCCTCGATCAAGGATAGTTAGGTAAAATTCATAATTTGAATTCCTTTTGGTGAAAACAGTCTGACATCCTTGATTTAGGATAGTTCAGTAAAATTCAAAATTTGATTTCCTATAAATGAAACTCTTAATATCATCAGTTCCATGGAATTCAAATTCAGCACGTTCCACTGAGACATTTCATGTTTTTGAGTTTCTTGGTACCTTCTTGAGTTTTATTATAATCATGGAAAATTCCAGAATTTTTATTGATTGTCATACATTTTTTCTTTCACTTTCAGTTATTGAAATGAAATCAGAAGATAGGAGCAAGTTCTTTGATGCCCTGATCAGCATTTTACAATGATGGAGTCAATTCTATGATGTTGTGGTTTTGTATATAATCTATTTATTAAAAATTTCATTTGGACTCAAAATCCAATCTTAAAAATGTAGTTTCCACTATTCTCAGATGGATTTTTTTCTCCCTGATTAATGTGACACCAAAAAGATCCATGTAAATTCATATTTTGAAAAATTATAGCCAGCTGAAAATTGGAGGCGAGGTACTGGAAACTTAGGGGATGTTTTTACCTAGAATCAAATACAGTGGAAAGTCAGCACAATCATAGCTTAACACAATCTTCTGTTTATCACATCTTCTTTGCAAAGTCCGGTTTAAACCCTTCTTTAAATATACTAATTTACTTCGACAACATGCTTGAATTTGTGTGTTCAACCCCCCATTGCGTGCTTGGTTCATTTGGACAGTCGCCACTCCAACTCCTGGCGTGTTAGCCATGTACTGTGAAAACACTGAAAAGCCCACTTTCTTGCGTCAAGCCGGCAGCTTCTGCACTGTTGCTGCCAGTAATAAGCCTAGAGTTGGCCAACCCTTCTCACCCCAGTCCGCACATCATCTCATAATGTTATGTTATCCTAGGCCTCCCTTGGGACTACCTCTCGTTCCCTTGCCTTCGAGTGTGATTGTGACAGTTGACAGGCAGCATCGTAGGTCTATACAGTACATTGCACTACAACATGCCACTGACCAGTGTTCCAACTTTTATCACCATGCATCACATATCGTCACCTGTCCTATCTTGCTGTGCACCATGATTTGCTTACCAAGCTTTAAAACTTTTCAAACTTTAAATTCTAATGGAAGGAAAGAGAAAAACAAGCTCTTAATAAGTATGTTAATACATTTAGCCTTTTAATAATTACATCTATACTATAAATCTGCAACAAAACCCGTAAAAGGCCTATGGACTTGAAGACTACTGAAAGTATCCATATGAAATTTGGCACACAACATTCCTATGTTACAAAAAGCCGAAAAAAGCTTACTATATTCCATGTTATTCTAAAAAGGTGATAATAATTGAATAGTAAACTCACGGAGTGTTTGATCTGAATTGTACTTTTGATAGAATGGCATGTTCAAAACACCAAACACGTTTTCTTTGAGTAACATCCAGTTTAATCATCCAAAATACCAACATCGCGGTGCGCAGACTTGCCATATACTTTTAAGTCGCAGGGCAGTATTGGTTTGACCTCTAGTTAAAAAAAAATCTCCCAGGAAGGACATGGGTTCTCTTCTAGTATATAATAAAATTAATGTATGCTGTGTTTTATTTCAAATGCATTCCTTAGCCTTTTCATGTCTCCAAAAATCAGCATAGGTTTGTACAAGAAAAATCGTTGAACCCTTGATAATACACGCACCCCATAACACAATCTTTTGAGTTTGGTCCCAAGGGTTAGTATGTTGTCAGGGTTTGACTGTATCATATTTGGAATTACATTCACTGATCAAACAAAAAAAAAAAGAATGTATTATAATGTTGTCTAGTTCATGCTTAATTTTTTGAAAGTGTATTCTTATAAATGTAAACCATGAAAACTGTTAAGGGGCCTTGATAGTAAAAAAAGAAACATCATTTAAAAAAAAAATATTGGTTAAATGAAGCAATTAATGTGATTATAATGTCATACAAGTTAAGAAATGATCATTCACATGGGAAAACATTCTAGAAAATGCATGGTTGCCATGGAAATAGTGGCCATCATTGATGTTACATCAAAATTTACATGTGATTTTATTTTCTCAACCATTTCACAAGTAAAGGATGAAATTTGAATTTTTTCCAATGCATAGTACTCAGAATATATAAAATCAAATCTAATCCAGAAGTTGATTGAGCAATAAATTAACCTTGCAGTACCTTTCAAAGTTGGTTAATATTTAAGAATTTGAAATTTTTTAGAGTGGCCCTCTTTAAAAATCATTTTAAAAAAAACAACAACACCTCCATATATCAAAATGAAATGTAGTTGGCTCTTTGCAAATATGGGTGGTAATGAAGTATGCCAAATTTCAAGGCTGTTAGTGAAATAATAGAGAAAATTTAAAGAAAATAGTGTCCCACTTGGCAGACAAAAAGTAATTTCTAAAAAATGGAGCTTGAAAATTTTAAAGGGGGTAAGTACTTTCAGACCATATTTTAAATTTTAGCCATTTACAGATGTTTTTTTCAACATAAACCATACATTTTGCAATAGCAGAATGATTATAATATCTTTTTAAGATAAAATAAAATTTATTATTTTTTTAACCCAAATTGTTGATTTTCTACCCGCGAGCCCCCTTAAGCAAAAACTCTTCTATGGCAAATTTGCACATTTTGCAACAAGTAAAAATCAACAAATTTCAAACCCTTTCTTGGATGGAAAAAAAAAAGAACCTGTCACTCTAACATGTATGAACTTCCCTCCAAAACCTTATAAAATTAATCAAAATGACATGGGTAACATGAGAACTGAGTTTCACAAAGATTTGATGTATCTTGTGCAAGATTTTCCACTGTTTAAATATATATATAATATAAATACACAAAAATTGTTCTATTCTTACACTTTTGCAACAATACTGTTGAATTATTTTATTATATGGATGTATGTTATACATGTATGTTTTTCTCATTGTACATCTTTTACTGCCTATATATTTGGTGTAAATATGAATCATGAAAGATTTGAATTTGTGTCTCATGTATATTGTGTTATTAAGTTACTGAAAGTGATCTTCTTATTTGGCTTCTGTCTAACAATATCAATAAAATAAAATAATAAGAACTGTGGCACATTCTGCCTGACCTTGCATTCTACACAACAAGATCCTTTTACATTACAAGTTTCATGATACACTACAGGCACTTATCTGAACACTGAACAGTGCTAGCTTTTTGATCATATGTTACATCTAAGCCTATTAGAATGTGTGCCAGTATATGAACAAATCAAGCTATATAAACATTTCAGACCACTTACATCATGACTGAAGTTGCTGCACCAAAGTCAGAAATTTATAAGGAGACTGAATTCACGAACTCCAGGCTTTTTTTTTTAAATCCTAACTTCTTGATAGATTTATCTACTGTATATTTAAACCACTTTTTGGCAAAAGAAGACTGCAGCGATTCCATTATGTGTGGCATATTTGATGCACAGTTAGGAATGGCCCCAGAGAACAAAAGTGAAGAATATATTTAGTGTTTTATGTGAAGAAATAATTTTAGTGCACAAATTTTTAATACAGATTAATATTCAGTCAGTGCAAATTATGATCTTATTGTGAGCAATGGAAACATAACTGTCTTGGAATAGTAACATCATTTAAAAGCTTTGGTTTTAGAGAGTTCAAATTGGTTTCTCTGCCCAGCTCTCCACATTGATTCTTGCATAACACTGTTTTCTGTTATTGTACACTTTGATCTGCCCATTCTGTCTGATTTTGGACTTTGCTGGAGAGTGGATATGATTGTTATGAAAATATAAACAATCTCATGATACTGTCATGCCTACAAATGCTTACTTGAAAGCAGTACGAGGAGGGGTGAAACAGGTTTGCTATTAGGTCAAAACTCAAAATTCTATTGCATTAAAGATTCACTAATGTGTAGGAGTTAATTCATGGATGTGATAAGCTCTAATTCTAAAATGATTCAAATGGCATTGTGTCCAGTTTTCACACAAATTAATCTTTCATTGAGAATTTATATAGGATCATAATGAGAGACCTGAATTATTTTCATTTAAATTTCTGATGGATGACTACTAAGGGTTATAAATGAGTATGTTTAATGCTAACATGTCACTGGCTTCTCCCAATTTTGTGTAATCCTTGTTTGTAATAAAATGTGGAAAATGAGATCCTCCTGCTTTGTTATTGATTAATTTCGGGATGAATGTGAATGAGATATCCATTAAAAAATGACATGAGGGTTATTGGTGATACATGTACTTAGTCACAACTGTCACATTATTTCAGCCTTCCAAAATGCTTTTATTATCACTTTAAAGAACATAATTATGAAGTAATTATTCCATTTCTTTTCTTCAAATATTGCAACAATAGAGTATCTAAAAAAATGCACTTGAATATTGAATGCCCATTGTAAGGACCTGTTGGTTGGACTGAGCAGAACTAGCAATGTATCGGAGTCAGAAAGAAATCAATAATGGACATACAAAAAGGAAATAAAAAAAATAACAGCTACACAGTATGACTATGACATAAAAGATAAAAAAAAGAGTTAATTTCCAGCATGTCATTTTGACAATGTAATATTAAAATCTGGCTATAAAACAATAAAAGATGATTCATTTGTAAATACACAGACAGAGCTTAACTGAAAATATATCCATGCTGTTTTTTAACTGGCCCGCACTTGGTCCATCATATACAATTCATATTTTGGATTAGGCTATTTGGCATGACATTTGTGTAACCTTAAATTATTCACTGGGTAACAGGTAATCTTGGAACTTTTGTAAACTGAAGTTGTGACATGATGATCTACAATTTGCTACATAAAGTTCTTTATATCTGAAACTGAAAGTAAGGGTTTTTATGATGTGCCTTTTAAATTACAGTCAACTATACTTGAGTTGTACTTGCCTGAGCTGATCTTCAGTCAAGCTTATCTTTGGAATATCATTTAACACTTAAATTTTTAAAAAATAAAACAGCCATGCTGACTTCTACACAAACCTTGTAACACAACTGTTAATTTCACTTTTCAATCCTGATCAGTCAAAGCTACATAAAAATAACAGCAACTATTTTGCTTTTTTTAAAATTTTTAGTATTGCCATTCCAACTTCCCACTAATTAACAAATTAACAGTACATGTATTACAATTACAAACAGGTTACACATTTGACACGCTGTTTCCATCTTTCAGCTCAAGCTACATGTACATTATGCACCAGGACTAATATATATAGGACTTAATTCATTCGCTGTGGGAGCTTTTTACTGTGTGGTAGGTCTGTGCATGACCGGTCATGATAACAGGTTATATCGGTCATGGACTCCTGAACAATTAACCGGTTATAATGACCAAAGATCGGTTACGTTGTCGATCATCTTAGACCATGTAGCTAACATGTTCATCAGTTAGCTACACCAGTGTCTTTGATCTCGGGAAAACTCCGTACGTCAGTGACACACGTTCACAATGCTACCCTTTTCATATCCCTTCCCCCCCGTGTATGACCCCTTTCCTTTTTTTTTTTTTTTCTTACTAAAGAGAACAAAAGGGAAAAAAAAAAAACCCGCTACGCTGAGTTTTACTCAGCATTTAACCCTAGAAGTGCCAAAGGGTGATCTGTTGGGATGTTACGTATTGTAATTTGTATGTGAATTACATTTTAGATAGCTGTATTACAGTAAGAGGAAATTTGTTTCATACATGTGATGTCATTTGTGTCTACACTGTCATTTTTTTAACATAAATCAATACCATTGTGGCAATATTGCATTCGGACTGTTACTTGTGATTCTTTTAAGGTTAAAACCATTAGAATGGTAGAGTCAAGTCGTTGGGCCCACGCGTTGAATTGCCCCTTCCCCACTACTCCACCTCAGTGCAAGCTTTTGACACGTGGTATGTTGTTTCACAAAATACTTATTTGTGAAGTGATCGTCATTGTTGATTTAATTAAAATTTTAAGTTATGAGCATTATATGGTAATATTTGGTATCAAACTGCACTAGAATTCGATGCCTGATCGATCTGCAAAGTCAGATGTTGTGAAATATTAAGTTTCATACCCCACGTTTTTCTTAATCTAAGTCCTCAGTCAAAGGCCATGTGAGCGAAACTCAGGCTGACTGTGGGTGGCGAGTTTTTTGTTTTTAGTCAAATGGACTAAGGCCAAGGCCATAATCAAAACCGACATTACACATGACAAAGAGGAAAATATTTAATCGATATAATAATCGATCGACGGTCATGGGAGTCAGTTAACTGTAAATCGTTGGTCATGAACATTGTCGGTCATGCACAGGCCTACTGTGTGATATGTTTTTATATGATCAGAGGTGATATGAATATTTGCATGATACGCTCTCAACCTATGTTTGAAATGCATCTTGTTATCAAAATAAAGGGAAATAAATGCACTAACTAAACAAATGCATGTGTACGAGTCGGCTTACCTTAGCACTTGACATTCCCGCAAGCTGACTGATCAGCTCGCCGTAGTGAATGAGTTAAGTAATAATTAAGAGAAATAGAGGAGGAAAAGTGAGGAAGTGTGTTTATGTGAGAGAAAGAGGCAGAAGGAGGAGGGGCAAGAAGTATTGCAGTCCTCCATACATGCTCAGCCTCAGTTTTGCTCAACGAAGTGGCTATTCGTTTGTACGTACGAAGATGTGATACCACTTCCCTGTCCGTACGATATTCTCGTCATGCGCATGCGCAAGATTTGCCAATCACGGTTCCCTCCATTTTCAAATAGGTTCAGGCCATCTCATTGTCTTATTGTGTCAGTCAATATAATATAGATCTACAGTGCGAAATGGCTGAAGAACTTTAAGTTGGAACAAAATTGGATCTAGATCTAGATTATATTTCTCATAAATTTAGGTATAGCTCCTACTCCTTGATATATTTATTCGTCGAGATCATGTTAGCAAGGGCAGTAGTAGAAGTACTAGAAGCTGTCTCTGTTCTGACACGTGTCCGACCTGTAGTTCTATTTCAGATATAGATCTAATTAAATCTAGAGGTAGATCTAGAATTTAGATCTATTACGAAATGCATTCCGAATCATAATCTACTTTTGCTTGCTGACAACATTGGAGCATATTTCAACAGGTTGTCTGAATATTTATTGTCCAAATGGACACACATTCTAAATCATATCAGAATATCAGATCTAGACAATCTATCTACCCTTGTTTGCAATTAAACAAAACTGCTACATGTAAGCTTATAGATCTAGATGTGTCATAGAGATGAGTGATAAATGTTTTACAAATGAAATGTAGATCTAAATACATGTACTAGATCTAGAATCTAGAGTTTGGGAAAATTATCGTATAAAAAAAAAAAAAATTACGATAGCTAACGTTTTCTAAAAATAGGCCTATAGACTAGATCTAGCAGAGAATTAGATATGCAATGATGTGGCGCAACCGAGTTTCAAATCCAGTTCACCGGACTCGCAGACCAGTATCTTATCCATTAGACACGGGACTTCAGTTCTGATTCTTCAATTTCTGAAGTGGCACTGAAAGGCTTATTATATCTCTATATTTAGTTGAAGCCGATTAATTTTAGCCTAATTTTTCAAGGAGTGGAATCTGTGCTCTATACCATGTCAACCCACAATCCAGATCCCCCTCCTCTCCAAGATGTTGGCTTCAGGTTCATGCAAATTTTCCCCACTAAATTTTCTTGGGAGGTTATCTCAACTGGGAAGAGAGAGGGCGCTGAGGCAGCACCAACTGTGTGCTGACGCGCGCATGAGCGGTGGTGGAAAGGGAGGCTAGGCTAGTCATCAAGTGGGCCTCGCATACAGAGACTGCGTTGTTCTAGATAGTAATACAGGTAGAAAAAGCATCGCCCTTCCCAGCCTACACTCCCCTCCCCCTATATAACCCTTTTCCGCACAATAGCCCTTTTAGTTTACATCATCAAGGCGATGGGACTGGTCTTCCTCATCCGTCATATGGGGACGGGGAAGTGGTATCACATCTTCGTACGTGCATAGGAATAGGCCTTGCCTTTGCTCAATTTGGGCGTTGGCCAGAGATGGGGTGAAACAATATATGATGTCTTCACAAACCTGACTTCAGTAATTGATTAGTCATCAAATTCTAGTGCAGTTTAATACCAAGTACATGTATCACATTATACCTTTCATAAATTCAAATTTCAAAATGATCACAAAAACAATCTATTGCTTCACTGTTCATTATTTTGGAAAGACACTTTGTGTCAAACTTTGACACTTTGTATATGGTGAGGAGAGAAAAAAAAAACCCACTAGCATTAGAACTAGTAATTAAGTAATTTAAAAGTGTGTTGAGGAAAAGTGTCTGGCGCTGGGAAATCCATGCAGGGCTGGTGGCTGGTTACTTGAAATCTAGCCCAGCGTTTTGTGCTGAAATCAGATGTTTTTATCTTTTTTCCTCTTCCTAATGACATCAACTTAAGACTAGTTGACTGTAATTTATGACTTAACCCTCTTTGATTTACCAAGGTGTTTACAATTTTCATTTTTCGTATAATCTTTGCAATAACTGTCTGAAAAGAAAGAAACATATGAATAACATAATTATCCTTTGCGGAAAAAAAATTATTTTGCTTGCCTTTGACAAGGGGTATACAGTGGAATCCTTTTAATTTGAAGTGGAAGGAAGAAGAATTTACTTTGATTTAAGGTTCGAAATACAATATAGCTTGCGACTGGCATGATCCACTGTTTCGATGAGTGACAGTCACTGGTGTGTTTCACTAGCCTCTAAGACAGAAACAATGGGTATTGCTGAAACTAGTGAAACGAACCAATGATCTTGCTGTCTAGCATAGTGTGCTCGGCCCTGGAACTACATGTATTATTAGGCCTGTCATACTATTCAGTTCACAATTCCTTTGAAACCGATGGTCATTGGTCAGTCTCCTATAAAGGCGGAGTCTGCTTTTGTCAGTAATACTGAGTGGGCAAGATCTAGGCCTATGTTTGGGTTGCCTGGGTCTGGTCACTAGCTATCATTGTCCTTAGCATCTAGCATGCAGTGTATGATGTCATGTATCAATCAATAGCGTATCGCTCTTTGTTGGAACAGTGGTAAGTCTAGATGTCAACGCGAGTTTCAGGGAACACAGGGGTGGTGCAGGGTGAGTGAGTAAAACAAAAGTCTACTGAACAAGTAAGTTTCGAAAATTTCACATTAGTGCTGTGAAAACTTCGAATTTCTGTTTTCGAATTATGAGGTGCAAGGCAGACTTAGTTCGAATTATGAACATTATTTTTACCGAGGACAAAGAAGGAAAAAAAACTAGCTTCCAGGAGTATTCGAATTATGCAAAAATTTGATTTATAAGAGTTCAAATTATTTGGATTCCACTGTAAAAATTATTTACCGGTATATATAAGGTACTGCATAGAATGAATCTAGAACAATGTCCAACAACAGTTAACTGCATGCATTTGTGGTTATAGTATAAATAAACAGGGCTATTTGTGACATGCTTGCTTAACTTTGTTATGGCACAACAGAATTTGGAGTCTTACTGCATCATAAATTTTCTAATTTACAACAATCCCACACATTTATGCTTTAATACAACAATCTGAATAATATCTGAACTAAATTCTTTTAAAAAATGGTCATAATATTTGCTTTTCTGATTGCTAAAACTAAAAGACTTGAAGGGATGCCTTCATAGTATACATCACATATCATATTTCACATGTACACCTGGCTTTTTGGACCTTATGTATATTATATGTTTTTTGCAGTAAACATCTACATCAAGGAAGGGGTCATGATGTGTATTTTTAGCTTACATAATAACAAAATTTTGTACCAGGAGCTTTTCTTTCCCCACAAGTTCAGTTCTTGTCTTCTTCAACAGTATGAAGCTATATCATTTACCAGGTATCTTCAAAGAAATGATGCCTCTCCCTGCACAAAGTATCAACTTCTTAATACATGTATTATAATACCATATTGATGATCATCATGAAGTATTCAGGGATATGAGGAAATATTCATTGAGCAAATAAAAATAATTTATGCAAGTAACAACAAGTGCCAGATTTCCAAATAAACATATCACAATTTCAGTAAATTCACAATGTACAGTACTACCACACATTTCGATCGATTACATGTTGATCCCGGTATACTATATGCACATATATGTATTTAGATTGAAAATGCCCAGCTTTCCTTTGAACTGTCTGAATATCACATGCAGGCATTTCTGATACTAAAGTGAAACAAATTTTCTCTTGGTAGAGCCTGGATTTCATTGATATTATTTTGTCAATGATCAGGGAAATACCGGCGGTGAAAATAAACAAGTTTGGTAATGATATCAATTTTTCTTTCTTTGTGATATTCTTAATCTTTATGCATACCTGGCACATAAAATGGGGGGAGGAGGGGAAAAAATTGTAGCTCTTATGATTAGCATGTATTTTTTTAGTACGGAAAGTGTCAATATGAATGATTTCTTACTACTTATCTTGAGTTATTAAACTCACTGACTGCTGAAAAGAGATGCTGATCTTGGAAAAAGACAGGAGGATGAAACAAAACTGTCATTTTTGCTTGAATTGATGGAATTTTATGTATCAAAAACCAGTTGGTAAAGTTTATGAGATGCAATCTTATCTACATGTACTTATAATTGCTTCAAATTGCAATACAGTGGTCTCTGCCTAAGAACCCGGTCATCGGGAGACAAAAAAAGCGGGCTATTAGGCGGACGGGTTCTTAGGCGGATTAAAAAGTTACGCTACCCATCTGACCATAGATTGTCTTCACTACTATGATTAGTTGATCGTTACCATTAGTTAAAGATTTACCTATGCGAATAAGTATAGCTTTCTTCCCTGTGGGTGATCTTTTTTAGCATATAATTACACCAATACTGCCCAGCGTTTAAACGCTGTGTGTTTTCACATAACGGTATCATTGTTGATATTGTTATGCTACCCCGTGGATAACTGCACGAGTGACCCAAGTGCAGGCCGATCGAAGTAGCAAAACAGCTGACCAGCCAGGAGGCTAAACTTACTCCTCCTTATCCATAAAGCCAATCACAGGTGCTATCCCACGTGTTGTCAAAAAAGAGATGGTTACATATTAGTCAACAATGTGGCATAATTATGTAGTCATACATCAACCATCACTTCCATTCCTTTGTCTACCTGTTCTCTCCACCCGTCCCCATTTTACTGCTCATCTAGCACTGTGCGTTTCTCTCAAGTGGACAGTATGATGTGGAATTATACCATAAGTACTCAAGTGTCTTGGCCCGACACCGGGCTCTTAGGTGGATTTTTTTATTTGGGAGTGCCCGGAACGGGTCCTTAGAGGGACAAATTATAGAGGAAAAATTCCGTTTCACAGCAGAGGCGGGTTCTTAGGCGGACCGGGCTCTTAGGCGGAGACCACTGTATTGGATCTAGGCTTTCACCTCTGATTTTCCCTGAAGTAAATATATAATACATGTACATGAATTTTCAGGGTTAGCAATTGAAATATTACAATTACATCAATTCACATTTTGAAAAACAATATCTAAAAAATAAAATAAATAAATAAATTCGGATTCAGATTATAAAATGCTCCAGTTAGGTTTTTAAAAACAGCTACATGAAGCTAAGATATAACAAGATTATCAAAAATGAAACTGACTGATGATAAGAATACTTCATGGTGTACAACAATACCCGTTCTAAGTATTAAGAGATCATCTTAGCCAAGAAAATTTGGATCCAGGTCTTGATACATAAGCACACATCTGGAATAAAATCAAAGAAAAGAAGTTTGAGATATACTGTATTCAGTTGTTATTAATAATAGCATGGAAAATACATGTTTAACATGATTCAATAGATATGATTCATCCAATAAAGAAGAATCAAATGGAGCTACAAAAGAATTTTGTTTTCATCATGACAAATGATAATTCAATACATGGTTATTTTCTATCTACACACAATGTTGTTGTCCCAGTTAGATTCAGATTAATTCCTGCTGCATCCACTGCCTGCGGGCATGAAAACAAATTTGCATCCTGTTTATGTCAGGGCCGTAACTCATCATTAACAAATGAACAAACCACATCATTTGTCAAATGAGAAGAATGTCTTGAAACATTTTCCACACTATGAATACATGTATTAGAAAGAAAAAAAAAAAAGAACCATGCAAATGAAACTGATGGGGCTCCTTCAATCTCATAATTATAATATGTACCAGCCCATTCATACTCTTTGCCTTTTGTATATATCTGAGAAATTCTCTAGAACAAACAGCTGTAATCAAAACACCAGTTATAGCACCAATCTATTTCACTAGTAATAGAATAGAATACCGTTCCTCAGGAAGACCAAGCTCCTCAACCAGGGCCTTTTTAATGGGTGGTGAGTACTTGGGATTTCTCTGAGCATCAAACACACCAATGGAATGGATAGTTAAGGCACAAGCTAATGCAGTGCCACCAAGACGAAACATTCTGGCACCAGGAACAATTATCACCGAAACTCTCTGCAAAAATTGAAAAAAAAAAAAAAAAAAAGAAGTTACTAGGATTACAATCCAAGGCGAATTCTCAGTACAGTGGACCCTCAGGTCACAAACAGCTCGGTTTATGACCAAATCAGTTTACGAACAAGCTTTGCAAACCAATTTTACCTTGACTTACAAACAATGATTCAAGTTATGGATACGCTCACTACCCACAATCCCGTAAAACGTGCTCAGTTGCGCTTTTGCAAGTACACATATGTCAGCAAGGGGTGTTATTTTGTGTTCTTTCTTGATGCATGATTTTAATTTTAGCCCCAATTATGCCACCAAAGAAGAAAAAAACAAAGACAGCTGCTATAAGAAGCACAATCCCATTTCAATTGAAACAAAGAAGAAAAAAATTGTTAAACATGAGAATGGTGGACGTGCAACTGACATCGCTGAGGCTGAAATGGATTAATTGTATTTACTCTCATTTCAATGTTTCGATTTACGAACTGAGTCCTGGAACAGATTAAGTGAGTAACCCGGGGTCCACTGTATACCAAAAAGGTTTATGTGCATATTAATGTTATAACAAGATTATACATTGATATTTAAGTGTACCTGACTTTATGCAAGTAGACATGTTATCAATATACTCCAAGGTAATTTAAATATGGAACTCTACTTACTTCAAGGGGTTTTCCCAATGTTTCGGCAACCACTTTGGCCAGTCGAGTCTCTGCTCCTTCCTTTATTGCTGAGCCAATCATATTCGTGTACAAATAGCAGAGAGGCATCTTGATTTCTTAGTTCAAAATAGCAATGATTACAGAACCTCTGATGTTCACAGTAACAGTCTGACTTGATTTCTGAAATATATATAGGCCCATAGCATATACTGCATACTGAAGAGAGATCTAACTGCTCCCTTATAAAAGGGTTCCATGGCATGAATGAAAACTCTTCACTAGAAACAAATAAGAATTAAATTATGATAAAGACCCCTATTCATATGCAGAAGAATAAATTTCCTTAAATTTTATATCACTCAAAATGAAAAATACGGGTAGTTCATAAATCATACACATGTATGAATTCAAGAAATTACCTCCTCCAGTATGCATTTAATATTATAGGACAGTCTGAGTATATTTTATAATTACTGAGCAAATAAGACAAAAACATACACACACATCTGCGGCATGATCATAAATTCTATACAGAATATAATATGTTAGCACTGGCTTTATCAATTTCTTCAAAACATAAGCATTTGGATTGGCAGCTACATTTACATTGGGCATATTCAACAGAACTTAGTATATACAGTTGAGTCTGCTTAATTCAGATTTGTTGGGACCAACGTTATGGGTTGGATTAAAGAGAGTTTGTTTTCCAGCTTTAACAAGGAGGGCAATTCTCGAACGACTAATGAGGCATTATTTTAAGTGTTTTATTACAGGATTGCTTCCCTTTATAAGGAAATCGCGCTTTGTGGCTTCCAAACTTCTCCCTTATCTTAAATTCATGCCCTCTCGTTTAACTGGATTGTTTGTCCTAATAAGGGCTGCCGTGAAAGCAAAAGTAATGTAAAGAAAAGTAGAGGTAGAATGGTGTTAGGCTGCGGCCACATTGAATCTGGGGGGCCACAGCCCAACCTGGCAGCTGTGCGATTGTGCCAGAAGCTAATATGGGCAGTGAGCTGTGCTTCAGATGGTAGCCTGGCACGGTAAGTTCAGGTGGGATACTTAGCAGTTTCAGGTGAGATTCGGGCCCTGAGTATCACTATCAGTTTACCGTTTTTATTTTCTTAAATTTAAACAGCTATAACTTATCACTAAACAGCTATAACTCAATTATCGCACAACAGAGATTGACAAAAGCAGAGCATGTTCAGTATTTTCTTTTTAATCCAATATTAAATTCATGTTAAGCACATACTTACAAAAAGCACACCCACTATGCCTATCTCACAAAATCAGGTCACGTCGCTTTGGCAGGTGTGAATAAAATGTTTAATAAAATGTCTATTTCGTACTTTCCAGATCCAATACATATCTCTTGATTTTCTTTTCGCTGAAATACAACCATAGATACCACTGTTTTTATCCACTTGCCTCTCAAAATCTTGTAGCAATAGGAAATATCCGTGAATCAAGTGGAGCTAGAGTCAACTTGGCCTCGTCTGGTCCAAAAATTTTTACAGACACGCTGCAAACTGTCTGTTCCACAGATGGTTATCTGGTGCTCGCCAGCCTCAATGTGGGTTGTAATATAAAGTGATGTGTATTACATTTTTATGACCAGACCATACCCATGGCTGTATCTGGTCCCCAGGCTCAATGTGGGATCACCCTTAGTTTTAGCCCTGAAAAGAACTGTTGATGCTTTTGTCCTAAAAAGGGCTGCTGAATAAGCTTTACCCCTGAAAAGGGCTATTAATAAAGTTTTAGCTCTGAAAACAGTTAAAAGAAGCAATTACATAGTCTGTGGGGGTGGCTAAGTGAGTCAACTGCAAGTGAAAAAAAAACTAGCAAGATCTGGCCTATCACGTCACAGTGCGAGAACCAACATCATAACACAGGCCTAGCACTCTATTATAGCATAACCTACACACTTCATAATACATGTATAGTACATTTGTGCATATATCTGTACTGTAATTTCTCCCAGAATGCATTTTGATTGATTGCTCGGCAGCACTGTCCTAGTATGCTGTTTGCCCTTCTCTCCCCCCCCAACTGAACAAATGGCCTACTTATGCCACGCATGGGGCACACTTTGTTTTCAAACCGCCGGCATCTGTGTTGATGGAAACCACATGGAGAGGATAATAGTGGATTTTTACCTTTGTGGCGGTACTGACCGATTCGATTTAAAGGGAATTCGCAGCCATGACTTCTACTTATGCAAGAGGCATGTAACAGGCGCAAGGAAGAAAAAAATCGGTTGTTTCATTTTTATTCGAATTATCAGAAATTTGAATAATCAGAGTTCAGTTTGAGTGGACTCAACTGTGTGGTCATTTATATGGCCTCTATCTTCTCTTGCATACAAGTATTTCAAAACCAAAATGTACAGCTGAGCAAAACTTCTTATGGATCTCACTAATCTCAGGAAAGTGACTTGAAATATTGCTGTGCAGTGAGGTGATTTGGAACACTTCCATCAATTTTAGATTTTTTTTTATCAACAAGTCTTCATTTTCAAATCTTCTCTGCACACGAAATGCCATTCACAGGAAAAATTTTAGTCCATGACCATGTAAATAATGTCTTATGCTTTACTTGGCATTATGAATGGACACAAAATGAACCTAAGAAAGAATATGAGTGTATGACATATTTTTGGGGTCCTAACTGTTCTCTCCCATATTATTAATAAATAAAATCTCCCTATACCAATATTATTTTGTCATCATTCTTCTTCTATCGACACACTCGTTAAGTGTTTTTTGTTCTATATTCTTAATACACACAGTGTAAAGTCGCACTCTTGCTAACAGAAATTCATTGTAAAGGTATACACTATAATGTTTACCCGTCTTTCGCATATTTCGTACATTCATCTGCAAAGGCTAACGCCACAAGGTTGCATGGTACACAGTCTTCGTTACGGACAGCATTTTTGTGTCCAGCTGAACTAACTACGAGGCCTACTGTTACCGATGCTAACCACAATAAGATTGATGGACGCATGAGGTGCTGTGCAGTTAGTATGCATGTGGGCTTTGCATTAGCAAGGATGTGCTAGAATTTATAGTCAAGGCCGCACAATGCTGCATTCTCATACCACTAACATAATACACAACAGATGAGCCCGTGAAAATGGAAACAAAGAAGACTCTAATCTACTTTCCCCAAACGTTTTCTCTAGTATTATTCCACCACACCTCCCCCTCCCCCTTCCAAAATATAAAAGAATGAAAAAAAAATTATTCAGAGGTCAAGCTGACTACAAACTTTTAAGTTAACTATAGCTTGTAAACTCTGAAGTGGTGCACTTTGATAAGAAAATTGACCGTTTCTACTTAAACTTATGAAATGAAATTTTACATGGGCTCATATCTGGCCGCCCAGAAAACTGAATTTGTTAAATATTCCCCAAAATCGCAAAAAATTGCAACTAAAATAAGAGAAAAAAATCTCTTGTGGACCATATTTCTCACAGAAAGAAACAAATACAGTCAAGTCCACTCAAAGCGAACTCTGATCATCCGAATTTCTGATAATTCGAATAAAAACAAAACTACAGATTTTTTCCTCTTTGTGCCCATTAAATGCCTCTCACATAATAATTCGAAGCCATCGCCGTGGGTTTCCTTTAAATCGAAGCGGTCAGCACCGCCAGAAAGGTAAAAATTGGCTTTTGTTCTCTCCACGTGGTTCCCACCCAATGTGGAAAACAAAGGAGACAGCGTCGTGGATGGGGCGAGAGGGATTAGGCATTAATTTACATACATGTATTGTGAATGTGCCCCACGTTGCGGCATTAAGTGGACCTATGTGTTTGGAGGCAGGGGGGAGGGGAAGCCAATGTAGGCTATGAGGAGCAACGATGCCGAGCAATCGATTGATAACCAAGCATCCTCGCCCAGCCTTACAGTACAGGTAGACACGGTCAAACACGTACTATACGGTACTATTACAATACTTCATGTGTAGACAACCCTAGGCGTTGTGCCTATATTATAATCACTGTCTTCTTAGTTCTAGCACTATGATGGTATACTGTATAGGTCTAGTCAGTATCTTCATCATGCTCGCTCTTTCGCCTGCAGTTGACTAGCTCTATTTTATAGACTAGATATACGTGATGGCTTCCTCTAACCCACTGAAGAGAAAGAAGATGGCTCTTTCCATTGCGTCGAAAATGAAAAGCTGCAGTAAATAGACAGAGATGCGATGTCGAAAAAGGCCATAGCTGAAGAGTATGGCATTCCCCAAATACACTGACGACGATATTAAAAAATCGGGAACGTGTGGAAAAAGCGGCAGCCTCCTCTTCTTTTTTTGCCCCATAGGTCATTTGAGAGTTGTTTCCCTTGTTAAAAAAACTGGAAGAAGAACTCTCATAAATCGAACCCATTAGGATGGTCCCAGGATGATCGATTTAAGAGGACTCGACTGTAAGATATTGAACAGACTAAATAAGACATTCAGCTCGGACATCACAATTTACCAAGGATCAGATGTGTATGCTGGCATCATCGTTTTGTTTACATTAGCCAGGATACAGGGACGGAGCACACAGTGTAATGATGTTTACCACTTTAGTAACAGTTAACATCGACACTGTCATCAGTACAAATTATTTTTGCTTGAAACATTGATCACTTTTCACCCTTTTGTTATGTGCATTTGCTTTTTTGGGGGGGGGGGGGGGGAACTTTTCAACTTGAATGTATTCATAAAGTGGAATGTTTCATTTCTGAACTTTTCTGGACCGCTCTATTAAAGTGAATGGGTACATGTATACCCTTACATGTAAAAAGTATGTTTGATTTCAGAGTCCACTGTAAAATTACACTATTTTCCCAAACTCTGTATCAGAGGAAGTGTTGTCTGTTCCGTGCAATTAACAGATTTTGCAATAGTGCTGATTTACGACTTCGAGAAGAATAGATTCTGAACGATTTTTTAAAATATAAGACGGCATATAAAATTTCATGGAAATCGATGCACAAGAAGCTGCTGAAATTTTCGCCCAAAGTGTACCACTTCAAAGTTTACAAATTATTCATATCATTTTTCTAACAACGACTAATTTCCCTTGCTTAAGTAGTCCTTATCTCTTATATCGACTTTCTCCTAAATCTAAATCATTGTAATGGTCCCTATAATGTCGATATAATCGGATTGCAGGGTTCACTTTTTGAGAGCAACAGTGATTGCCTGACAGCGATGTGCTTTTCAGAAAATTATATAATATAATCTACATATAGCTTCAAGACTTAAACAGAACAAATGATACGACAGCTGCAGTCTCTGAAACCTTGACTGAATTGTCTGAATCTATCTGACTGCTGCAGTTCATTCTGTTTCTCTCCACTGGTTTAAGTCTTTTTTTCTGGTAAGACCTTAGTAGCCATCAAAGAATGCAGGGTTTATACCTTTCTGAGATAAGAATATCTGGACATTCATTCAACAAAGGTACTCATATCAAGATTCTGGATTTCTGTAAATTTAATCCAGGTTTTGTAGTTATAATTTGAATTTGATGCATATTGCACAGATAATATAAAATTAATGCAATTTATCTAATGAAGAGGCTCTGAACAATGTATGGAAGAAGTTCAATGATGACAACTGAAATGAGAGTCACTAGACATAGATTTCTAAATTTGCTTTTTACTTAATCATGACAATGACTGCAATACTGGATTAAGATCTATAATTTACTTAAATGACGGTTATTATAGATCTGGATATCTTGATCTATAGGATTAGGACTGGAGGTCAGTGCGTCACAGCGGGTGTTCGCGTCACCTATGTCCGCATCAAATCAGACTGTACCAGTGTGAATCAAAATTAGCTTCTAGATCTAGATCCAGATGCACTATAATTGTGTGTGCCATCTCACAGTTCTGTCTATTTATTTCCATCTCCCTCACTATTTGACTAGACTAGATCTAGACTCTCGATCTAAATCTATAATTAGATATCTAGATAGATCTAGATCTAGATCGACGTCACTCGATTTAAAAAATTAAAAGTAGATCTATATATATAGATCTAAATCGGGGCGGCAGTCACAAAAGGTTGATCCCGTGAATGACTTTGACATTGGAGTGCACAGCGGCGTACCAAAGTAGTGTGTCTGTTATTTGTTAATTTGAGGTCTACATTCGAAAATGTGACGTTTTTACCCTAGAGAAAAGAAGCAGATATTGGATGCTTCAATATTTACCTGTACAATTTACTATTGAGCTTTCAGGGGAATGGACTTCCTTCCTAGCAGACGAGGCAGATCTAGAAGTTATGAGGGTCAGATTCTATGCTGAACTTGATAAGATAATCGGACCTGTTCGACTCTTCAGGATTTTTTTTTTTTTCCAGAATCGGTATCGCCATAGAATGCATTCTTGTAAATGTATTGATAGACATGGCGCGCCTTACTGCACGCCCGCACAGCCGATGGACCGAGATGAGCGAGGCGTCCGCCCAATAGAGCTGTGCAACGAGGTCACTCAGACGCTGGCGCGTGCAGCGTGGCGTTGAATTTGGTCTTTTATTGACGATTACAAGAGAATCAGGAAACTTTCTAATATGCGGTTTTCGCCAAAATTGTGGGAAAAAAAGAATTTTGTCATACTGTAAAGATTCCTCCTTTATTTTCAGTGATTCATTCCTAGGGCTGCAAAATATGCGTTAACGCTATCTGTTTTACTTTTTTCGGGCTAGTTTTTGTTCTGTCCGATGTTAGTTTGACACGGTGAGCACAGAGCTTATAACAAGTATTTAACATTATGTTTACAGTGTTCAGAAACGTCGGTGCCCGCTTGAGTGTTTAAGACCGGTAGATCCCCCTCCCTTCCCTTAGGGGGACGCAGTGGCTCTGTGGTATGGCGTCTGCTCACGGAGCAAACGGGCCGGGATCGACTCGCGGGTTCTGCA
>JBCEWB010190775.1:0-24925 GCA_039654565.1 Peronia peronii
CGCCGATTTCCCCTTCCCCTTCCTGATTGCCCTGGGAGACTATTCAGTGGAAGTCTATATGAAAAATTGTATTGTACACTACATTTTCTCATTCATTACAATCAAAATGATAACAAATTAATTACATCCCTCCCAAGATAAAGTTAGTTTATTCATAAAAAGACGAGGCTGAATTTTATGCTTAATGGCATAATTACAGCTTTACTCATTTTTCGAAGGTAATATATGATTTACTTTTGTTGAGTATTTAATAAATGTATCCTAGTCTCTGTTTGGGGGGGGGGGGGGGAGGAGGGTGCAGATCTAAGTTTTTCCAAAGAGTTAATAAAATACATGACGAAATTGATAATGTGTGAACGTTTTTGATCTTTGTGATATTTTTTTCCAGTAATAATAGTATTACTAATACATATCGTAATGGAAGGAGATTAAAGCTTCAAGTAAATAGATGGGTTATATAAGGAATAAGGGGAGGACAGATTTAGAAAGATGTCAATAATATTGAACGCCAGTTTATCAAATTCTAGAAAAGAAAATGTTTGTAGGTATAATGCAACTATATATATATACTCAGACAGTTATCTTGCGAATTTCTTCCATCATATCAGAGAATTTTTTTCAACATATTATAGATTTTCTTTAAGTAATTAATATGTTTACACTATACTCAGATAATGAATAATCAGGACTCTATAGATTAAATATTTGAAAGACTGTTACTATGTCTCACTTTGCAAGTATAATAGTGTTCTTGATGTTATCTTTATTATCCCCTAAAATGGTCAGTAGACATTAATTAAAAAATAAAACAACAACCTAAATATAAACATTATGGCCATTTAATGCATTAGTAAAGATATCAGTCCTAGTGTATGTCACAAATTGTAATGCTTAATATAGATGAAGTAGGCTTATAGTTAAACTGTGATTCGGTTGTCACAAATGATTGGTTTAATATGACAGCCAGTTTGACAATGTGTGTTACTTTTTGTGAAGAACATGCACTTTGTTGCACTAAACTATTTAGTTAAAACAAAGGTACGCAATGAATAACACCATCTTGACCTTCTTATCTCCATTACTTATAGCTGGCAGTAACATGGCTACTTATCTCGATAATTATTTTACTCATCCAGTCAATTATGTCAGCCAGCACAGACAGAGTGTGATAGTTTGCTGTATGTGATTCTAAGAGCAACTAAAAATCTGAATGAGTACACATCATTAATATATTTTTTTGTTTTTGGTTTCATAGGGCTGCAAATGCATAATTACTGAAAAGAGATGTCATTTTTACCCATTCTGTATTAATAATATAGCGCTGGAAAAAGCTCCAGGTCTTCAGCCTCTGATCTCCTTGATGCCTATTCTTCATAGAAATGAAACAAATAAGGATGCTCTAACCAGATATCAACTGACTTTTTCCCCTCATTAGTTGTCATTTTCTATGTAGGCCTAGGCCAGAGTGGAAAGAATCTTTATTTTTCAGTCAATAACGATATGTCATTCCTCCTTTTTTAAAAAGATTTTTCATAAAATAAAACCTTTTTCTAAGCACATATTTTGATATTGATCCGTTCAGTAATGGAGTTCTATGATGTGACCAGTTTTGTATGTACATGTATCTCTGTCCAATCCAAATCCAACAGCTGGGTAAACGAAATGTGCCATCCAGTTATGTCAAACTGATATTTGTTACAGGCAAAACATCCTTACGTTTGTATTCTTTTCCTTCCCTCATCCGTGAAGCCAATAGTATTTCAATGGTTTTAAAGTGATAGATGATTTTGGGATGAAATCTTCACCAAGGTGTGATTGATTGCTGCACAATCTCAAGCAGCCATTCTTTTTTGGTTGCTGGTAATCACGTTTCAGCTCTCTTTGCTCATGACTTACTACAAAAACAATGTTAAAGAATGTAACAGAAATACAAAACCCCTCAATTTGTACATCTGATTTCCTGTATTTTTTACTGACTTTTGTAAACCGTTCTTTTCCAATGACTTGCGTATGAAATAGGTTTTTGCTCACAAAATATTGCAGACTATGCGCTAGTAATAAGTATCATTTTACTTGTCAACAAAAGTGTTTTTAATCAATTGATTTAATGGATGGCATAATTCTTCCCAAAGTTGATTTATTCATTCCCCGTTTCCCTTTTTCTCTTGCCTCCACTGTACACATTCAAGAGCACCGAATTGTTTATCTTGTCAAAACTTGGACAATACCTCTTGCAGTAATTATTACTCATCATATTTTTCATCTTTTCCCCCGAACTTTCAATTTTCATGTCATGAGTTGTGTAATGATGAAATGCTGGCCATTTCTGCCACATGCCTCCATGTAGGCTACAATGTTCAAGTTTGTTCTAGATGTTGAACATTCACAGATAATTGTATTGCAGTTTGTAAATTGTACATAGTGTTTCTGTACCTCGATGTAAATAAGATGTAAGTACCTCTGTATATGAATGGGCAATTTCTCATTACTTTGCATTTTTGTTCTGTTTTGTTTCAGGACTGTGATACTGGACTCAATTGCTTGTCCAGATGCATACCGATCATGTGTGTACGTTATGCCTCTCGTTAGTCTGGCTGTTTAGTGTCAGAATATGTGCATATGGGTCTGTCCTTTATGATATGTATAGTTGATGTAGACATTCTAGTAACAGCATTATTGTTTTGCCAATCTCATTCTGAACTTGGTCCTCCCACAGAATTTCATGTATATCTAGAGATATTACTCACTCAAAGTTGTGTTGAAGTGTTACTGGTTGTGGGATAACTTCTAGTACTGATGTAGGAGCACAAGGTTTATTAAAATGCAGCTGTGTTCATAAGGGTAGCTGCGACCTACAAATCACAACGAGACAATGCTATTTTTGACGTGATATAGACTTCATCATCATATTTTTTAATCGCCATTCTAAAGAATGACTTAGTTTACATGATTAACATTGAAAATGTTAGTCTATGGTGTCTTCCTTTCTAAAAGATTGGTAAAATTCGAGAATCAAATTGGAAATGATTTTTCTGTTCCAATAGAAAATGTTTTTTTTTAGTTTGTAGTCAAGTTGTGGTTTAATGATGTTAATACCCTGTAGATGAAAAAAATGTTATATTGAAAGTCTTCAGGACAAATTAGAGTACATCTCTTGGTGTTTAGTAGTGCTGGGCAGAAATCTGGATTTTGATTTGGATAACCAGTTCCACAGTCCAACTTAAATAATTAAATTTTCAAATTTTTCTGGTTCATTATTACCCGATTTGCTTATCAGGTTCATTTATCCAATCCGCTTATCATCAGGTTCACTTACCTGATGTTTTTTCGATATTGTTAGATTGATAAGAATTTGAACATCTTACATATAGCTGTTGTTGTAATGTCTGCTTCCCGGCAAAGTAATAACTGTGAATGTCTCCGTCAGATCTATCGGCAATATGAATAGATTGTCATACTGTTGTAGCTTTTAATATGTTGATTAAAATTTTGGATCGCTAGTGAACACGGAAGAATACAACAATAAAATGATATACTTAGGTGACAAACGCAGTGGCATACAATTCCTCCACGTTTTTTGTGGGTAATCGTCTTCCGTTGTGATTATGCACTGCGAGCTTTATCAAAGCCTTGTAAACTGTTCCTACACAGACGCAGTTCATACAACACAACTTCCATTCACACACAATACGCCTTCGGTGAAATTTTTGACGAGAGTGCACAAGTCGCCTGCTACATTTTTTTCACACAGCTTTTGTTCAACAATCACAGGCTAGCCTTGAAACTTTGTTTTGAATCTACCGGTACATAGATCTAGATCTATGCAAGATGGAGCAAGCTTTTATCACCGCCGTCCAAGCATGCCCAGCTTTGTATGACAAGACAAACTCAAACTACAATAACAGAATATACATTAACAAAGCATGGGACGACATTGGCAAACAATTTGAACTTGATTGTGAATCTGAAATTTATTATTTTATTTTCATTTACATCTTTTTCACTTCTCTACTTCTATCTGTTTGTCTATTTGTCTCTCTTTCTTCTCATGTCTCTCTCTCTCTCTCTCACACACACATTCTCCATCTTGATGCGATGCATCCAGACCTAGAAATGGTCAAATACGTTAAAAAGTTGAAAAGAAGAAGTTCGCACTCCATGCGTACCTTTCGTGCAGCTTTCGTTCTTCAAAAGTTGGTAGTCGAAAGCGTGGGGGAATTGTATTGCACTGCGTTTGTCCCCTTATCCGATACACTTCTGCTGCATGGCACTTTGGTTGGTAGTGATCACTGGCCTTGTCTTGTCTAGGCCTACTGTTCGCTTGTTGTTTCTACCAGTGCATGGAGTGTTGAATGTAGAGGGAGAGAGAGGGAGCGCGCATAGGCTCATACTGCTACGTAGGTCTGTGTAAAAGATCAAAGACATCACCACAAACAGGGGAAGGCTTGACGCACTGTAAGAGTCATACATTATCGCTCTTCGTGCAAGGAGGCAGGATTTCAGATGGGGGAATTGGGCTCACAGATTGGCACTCATTGGTAGACTCAAACTGCTATTGAGCTCTCGCTAAAAAAAAGTTCAAAACCAGTGGACTACATCTAGAACATAACTGATTATACCGGTACTTTGTTATTTGTTGGAATTTGAAGATGTTGGCATGATTCTATTCCTTAACAAACTATTAGAATAAAGCAACAAAAACATGCAGAAAAAATAGAGAAGCTATTGAATGAACGAACATGGGAGATGTTTTTTCTTGAAAAGTTATGCATGTACACATATTAAGGTAATGAAAGAGTCAGGCTATCCTCGTTTAGGTCGGCATGTTGCTAGTGTTAGGTACTGTGTAGTATGTGTTCATGTTGTAAAACTGGAAATAAAATTAAGCAAAACCAAAACAATGAAGCAACAATTCATGAAAATAGTGTATTGACTTCGTAGCAGTGCTAATGGCCTGCGTTTGTGAAGAGCGGAGGAAAGGCGGCAGGGGGGGGGGGTGGTTAAGCACTCGCGTAGTGCGCAAACAAGGCGAACAGACACATGACTGTGACTGAGCGGGCTACAGTGTTTATAAGCCTTTCAACCTCCTTTGGGGGGCGCAGTGGCTCTGTGGTTTGGCGTCTGCTCATGGAGGTGAGGCCGAGATCAACTTGCGGGTCCTGCATCGGGGGGTGGAAGGCCATGAAGATCGAAACCTGTATTTTTTTCAGTGACTCAACGGTCCCCTGGCTTCCTCTGGGTGGGGAAGCCCGACGTCCAGCATTCTTGGATAAGGGAGAATATATTTCGGAGGTCTTCTGTGTACGTTAAGCACGTTAAATAACCCTTGGCAGTTCAAAATTGATGAAAGAGTAGGCTGTGTGCGCTGTCTGGTCAAAATTTCCAAATTCCAAATTTCTACCCACAAAACTTCTCACCAATATCAGGCAGCTACTTAAAAATCTTAATCTAACTATCTCAGGATTGAAAGGCTTAAGAAAAACAAATGACAAAATGGGGTGGTTATCTCGGCTGAGAGAGGGGCGGGAAGGGCAGACGGGACCAGATGTGTGTTATTAGCAAGGAGATTACAATTATATGATGATGGCATGCGGCTAGCTATGCTAGAGTAATTCAGCTCTGAAATCAGAGAGTTGCTGCCCTGATGAAAACGGATAAAATCCAGTTTAGACTCAGTTATTACGAAGTGGGTAATTTGGAAATCCAATTTATAAAAATCCGGGTTGATGCCCAGCACTAGGCTGTACACCACCTTATCTTGGGCTTCATATAATTGTATCTTTAAAAGCTATCTGGGCGACGAAAGATGAGCTTGTCCTTTAAACTTGTTTGTTTCTCACTTGCTGGGGGTGGGGGGGGAGGGGGATTACTTCTTGAAATGTTCTTTTCTGAGCAGTTCTCACCTAACTGTCGTCTGTCACAAACCAGAAGAACTTTGTTTCCACTGTTTACTGCCTCACTTTGATATTTAAGTACAATGTATGCATTTCGCTTGGGCCGAACTGATACATAACTAATGGATTTTTTTTAAAACGGAGCAATACTTGATTTATAATGTTCTAAAAATTAATGACAATGATGTTCTTTTTTTCTGAGCTGGCCAGCTTCTTTGTTCCATTGAGAGATTAACAATGTTCTCTTTCTGATTTACTTTACTGTTTACAAAACAGATTTGTTTTATTAATAGACATATAGCAGATCATTTCCTGGATTCAATATAACTTTGATTTTGCAGGCCCTGTCTATCGTTTCCGGATTGCTCTTGTCTTTATCAAATCTATTTTTGGGGATGTGACTGAACAGATGTCTGTGTTAGTATAGATGTGAACCAAAATCTCTGAAAGTTATTGTTTTGAATTTCTCTCCTGAATTAAAGTAGACATTTACTTCTAAAGTCCGTTGAAAATGGCAAAAAATGAGGTCCAGTAATACAACTTTTGTATGAAATATTGTACATGTGTTTTCATTCGTGTAGCATACTAAAAATATAATACAGTGACAACTATGAAATATAAGGATTTAATCTGCCATGAGTAGTAAGAATTGCTGATTATTTATGAAAAGAGTAAACAATCAAGTAATGAGTGCTGATTTTATACATGTAGTTGGCTCAGGTCAAGAGCCTTAAGTTTTCTTTTTCTGCATCTCACCCATTCTTTTTAAACCGATTTTTATCAATGTGTTCAAGTGATTGTTGGTAGGAATGCAAATGTACTTGTAGAAGTAGTTGCTTTTGTTTATACTATGCAAAACTTTTTTGTTGTTGTTGGTTTTTGTTTTGGTCTTGTCCGAAGTAAACGTATTGAATGCATTTAAACTGTTCATTTTCAAGTTATGAATATTTCTTTGACAATGTTTTATTGTGTTTCAATCATCGAAACTAGTTGCCATTTGTCAAATGATTAATTCATTAGATAGCTTGTTTCAGCTTCTATCTTGCAGTCATGATGCTTACCGGCACAAACTGCAAAGGAGAAATCGTCCATGTCTTAGACCTCTTGCTTTTTTTTCTTTTTAGTGTGTGTATTTTCGCAGGAAGATTCGCCATATTTACGAAAGAGATGCATGTGAGGGATCAAAAGCAACAGAGACATAAAAAAACATCTACTTTCAAAATGATACAGTGTATTTAAGAAGTTCACGAAGAATTTGCTAAAATCTGAATAGACATCTCACCTGTTAATATCACAGTGTTACTGCTACAATTATTTTATTTATGTTCTTAAACAAGAAAACAAACTCGGGAAAACGGAGATTTGTGCACATTTGCTCATAATGTTCCATGCTATAAAGTCGTCTTTGGATGTTTTTTGATCTTGATAACGAACACAAGCAGATACATTGCAACTTGACATAATTATATTCTCTGGACCGTCTGCAGCAGGCATTAGTGTTTCATTCTGTTTTTGTTGTTGTTTCTCTTGTTCTTGCTGTTGTGATTGTTTTTTATTCTGGCTCTAGTTATGCTCCAGATTTTCTACCATAATGTCTACGTCATATTGAATAAACAATAAATGCCAAAGGAATGTGGGCAACATAATTAGCCTATTCAGGATAAATTCAATAATACTTTTCAGATGCATGAACATTATTGCATGAAACAGTCTGATGAACGTTTGACTTTGAGAGGATTTATTGAGACGGTTGCTCTGAAAAAATGGCCAGGCTGTGATTGGAAGTCATGACACTGATTTGAAAATTATTCGACTATTAAACGTTCTTTACACGAGTTAGATGGGACGACTGTTATATCTGTACCCATTGTTTGGACTGGTGGTTATGAAATAGATCATTGCATTGTAATCTTCACTTCTTTCACATGGTTGATTATTGATGTTATCATAAGACCTGAAGTTTCAGTTAAGAGACAGAAGACTAATACTTTTACTAGACTTTTTCATTTGTTAGTTTTTTTTTTCTTTTCGTTTGTTTGTTTGTTTTTGTAAGCCCATCATATGTTTGTATCCTACAATATCATTTTTTTTAATGGGCACAGTCACAAGTCGAAAAATTCACATTTGATGACTTAAAGTAAAGAATATGGATTTGATCTGAAGACAGTTTGAGATACTCATTTTGATTGCTGAAATTACTGTTTTACTCCCTCACCCCACTCAACTCTCATCACTCCTCTAATGACAATGGCATTGTTTTTTTTTATACTGTTCCACAATGAACAGTTTCACCCATGAACGCTTCATTAAAAAAAAAAAAAAAAAGAAAAAAACGGTAGTTTTCTTTGCAAACACTTTCTAATTTCTATCCGAATTTTGTAGTTTAAGTGTTTAGAACATTTGATCTGATCTCTATAAATCGCCCTTTTTTTTCCTTGTACACATTCAAATAACTGAATCTCAGCTGAACTTTTTTGTTTGGGATTCTTGTGGGTGTATACATGATGAGTATCCTTCGTAAGGGATACATAAATCCAGAGTGTGTCATTTTCTAGAATGACTGTTTGTTAACTTAATTTTCTCAGTCAGTAATAGTGTCCAAGTGCCTCACGTTATCAAATGCCGGTATATTTATCTCCATACCTGCATGTTTTATTGTTTTTTTTCCCTAAGTGAGGCAAAAATTATTCTGAATATCAGCTTATACGGTTCATCATTTAATGACTGAATAACATTACTGGAGTCAATGGCGGGCCGCGGACCTCTTGCATTGGGAGCTCATATCACATGTGTGCGCCTTTCCAATACAAGTCCATTCCCCTTCCTCCCTAACTCTCCCTCCCATCCCCTTTCTCCCTAACTCCGCTTCCCACCCCTTCCTCTCTATCCCCCTCCCCACTCCTTCTTTCCTACCCCCCCCCCTCACCTCACCCTCTTCCCAATGTGAACAGTATGAACATGGGAAATAGAAAACAAATAAATGGGAAAAGAATTACTTACCACCTACAGATCTCAACTCATATCCACTAGTATCATCTTGACTTCATTAATTTCTCTCTGCCTGCTTCCCTCTTCTCTGACTTTCTGTCTCTCTCTCTCTCTCTTCTCGTTTTTCTTATTTTTGTCTCTCGGCTCTTCAGTTTTCCCTCTAAACTGCCGCAGCCGCCTGTTGCATTCTCCATACTCCTGTATTCTCGTCCAGCCATTGACGAGATTTTCCGCTTGAAATAGAAATGTATTTCGTAGAAACTTTTAATTCGGCCTGCTCGTCGTTAATAGGATATCAACTTTTAACATGTCATTTTCATATTCTAACCATTCAGTTGTGTGCTGTTCTTTCTTGAAGTTGGTTTGATCTTCTTGATATATTATGAGCACATTCAATTCCTTGATGAATTATTTAGCAAAATGTATATACAATATTACTATGATCACAAGTTTTTGAGTACGCTCAAATCTATTTCATGTGATGGTCTGTAATTGACTCTACTACCCCTGATCCGTATGTTTCCACCATTGACTCCTCCCCCCCTCTCTCTCTCTCTCTCTCTCTCTCTTGTTCCACCTGATATATCTGTGACTGCATGTGCCTAGAGATTTGGATAAATGTTTAAAGTATATCGTGGTGTATAGTTCCAGCGTACAGACTCTGCCAGATCCTTATCTGATGATTGCCGTCTTGCAGAGTGAACAGTAATGATTTATCAGGATGATGTGTATAATAAAAATGCCTCAGGCCAGAAACATTGCCTACAGTCAGTTCACTTTTAAAGTTAATTATTTTGAGGGACATTTAGGTGTTCATTGTTTTGTTTCAGACACAGCTGCATTACTGGACACCTTTCAGTTTAAAACTTAAAAGCTAGTGAGTGGATTCATTGATTATAGCAGATTTTGTGCCAAGTGAGACAGAAAAAGACAGAAATGTAGTATTTTCAGTAAGTGAGAAAAAAGTAAAGAGAAAGGGAAAAACAGTAAGCTTCCCTCGTTAGATTGCAAATCTTTTCATAAGGGATTTTTTCTATGTTTTGGTCGCTTCAGATATGAATTCATTCATTACACTTGCAAAGACATAATACCATATCTTCCAACAAACTATTCCAGAAGACTCATTGCATCATGTAAAAAAAATATTAAAGAAAAGCCTTAGCTTGCACATTTGAAATTGAATGGTCTTGGTTAAGTAAGAGAAGAAATAGAATCAAGTCACTGTGCATTCCTTTTGCAGAACAGTGAAGTTAAATCACATATGCTGGTTAACAAAATTCTAACCAGATCTAAACCGTGTACAAATCAAACTGACAGGTGACTAAAAGGCACTGCAGTTACACAACAGACAAGAGAGTGGTCAGGAAGAGCATCACTAACTCAAAGCTTCTCCTCAAGAGGATTTTTATTTTATATCTCAGTTTACGAAACTTGTTTCTGTAAAAATGTACTGTGGTAATTACTTTATGGTGATATATAACGTGTAAGTGTGTCGTGTCTCCTTCCGTAAAATGTGCTTCCACTGGTTATAAAATCGGTTGTTGGGGAAAAGATATGTGTAATTGGTTTGGTTATATATATATATATATATATTATTTTATTATTATTAATTTGACAAAGCACAACAACAAAATTGTAGTGTCATTATTTTTATGGTGTAGTGTAAGGGAAAAGGATGGTGTTTTTTTTTTTCCATAAATGGACTGACTGAAGATAAAATTTCATCTTAACAATATTAATATTATACTATTTATAATACTTCCACTGCATAAGAAAACTGAGAAGCGGTAGGCCCCTATTACCGATCACAACCTAAATCAATATGAAACAGAGGATAGAGCCGAGACCTGATTGTCATTGCTTCTGTTTTGTCAATCAATGCCCGCCTTTAGTCTGTGTTGTTGTTAATGTTTCTGTCTCTCTCTTCCTTCCTGCCACCCTTCTCCCTCAGCACCCCTCCGCTCCCCCATCCTCCCCCCCTCTCTCTCTCGTTTCATTCCTTTTAAATATTTTAAATTAATTACAAATTTAGCTCGTCCATTTAGAATATCAGCAAAGTAATGATTTCATTATAAACTGTTTTAGTTTTAAATCAATGGCGGTGGTGTTACGTCAGAAAAAAAACAGATAAAATAAAAGAATAAGACAAAGACAAACATTAAAAAAAAAAAAGCTGTTTTTGCCTTTTCTTGTGAAGATTGATGAGAACAAAAATAATGTTTCATTGTTCAGACCAAAGTCTTGATAGACACAAATGGATTTTGTCACCATTAGCTTTTCCTGTGGATAGATTTGACCATCTTAAGTACGATGTATAGGCATGTATTCCAAACTACAAATAATAATAATAATATTAACAATAATAATCACAATCATAATAAAGAAAATCATCTCTGTTCTTTGACTCATGATGGCAGGCCTTAAGAGTGGAATGGGAACTGTCACAGAATGCATAGTTACTGGTTATCTGCTCGATTGAATTTTTATAAAAACAAAAAAAACAAAACAAAAAAAAAACAGCAAAAGTCATTCAATGTTGTGGGATTTTGTGCCACATCAAATTGTGATACTCATAACAAGAACTGGGGTTTAATGTGTATTCCCACTTGAATATCCCCAGAAAAAGATCGTTTAAGATTTCATGAGCACTTTCAATAATTTTAAACATTGTTCCTATAAATACTCTTTTATAGAGAATGATCCCTGATGACATGCTCAGTCCGTACTGTTAGTATATGCAGTTTGTTCATTTTGATACATTATTTTGTTTGACAACAAAATGTGTGGTAGTGCCTGTGAGAACACATGTCAGAACCAGTGCATTTTAATCATTAAGACTGGAAAGCTGGAGCTGTAATATTTCTCCTATCCCTCCCTTTTTGCCACAAATTTCTTCTCACATCCCATGCATCCTCTTCACTACTTCCAGTTTTTCCTTTTAATTATGTTCGTGAATTCAATTTATTTTTTAGTTCTGTAAGATCTTGCCTCTCGGAGTAGTTGTTTCTTTCGACAACAGCTTGGTTTGTTGAATGCACAATATGTGCTCCCCCTGCAGCCTGCTTGTTTTCTTGGTAGGTCTACTTCGTGATTAAATTATTGTTGGAAAGTTCTGACGACTGTGATTTCCCTATATCTGAATTGTTTGACTAGACTATGTTTTTGATCTATGGAGAGTAGAAGATTCATGAACAACAAATGTGCGTCGGTATGACATTTATAATTTCAGTGTGCAATCCTCAGATATCTAACACATGCAGTTTAGAGTTTTTTGTTTTTTTTCTTTTTGACAAAGTGTTACTTCGTGTTAAAAAAAATTACTGGTTGCCAAAGATATCGCAATTCCTTCTATCAAAACAACAATTTACATATAGTTGTGGACCTAAATCCTTCTTAAACTTTTTTTATTTTTTGGTCCTAATTTTTCTTAGTATCTTTCCATTTTTGTGGTCGGCAGCTTTGACAGTTCCTTCATGGTCTGTGGAAAAAAAAAAAATGAAAATTAAAAATGTCATGTTCAGATGAAGAAGCAAGTTTAATCTGCACAGTGAGACTGAGCAAAAGAAGTCTGGTCTTCTTTAAAGATAGCCTCACGAGTATTTCCTTAGCAGAATACATGTATACTGCAACAAAGTTTTCGATAGTATGTCTCGATTTTCTCCTTAGTATTTCGAGTCTTCATTATAACAATTATATACAGCCAGATAGGTTTATGCGTCTGGAACCTATTAGAAACACTTTCAGAAATTAAAAAATAATAGTGATTGACCATGTGCAAATTCAATGTATTTTTTTTTCTATGTTCTTACTGTTATTGTGTTAGCGCTATTTTTTCTTGTTCTTTCACGTTCCAGACGCACCTCAGCCGAATGTATACTTACTTCCATTTCAATCTGAGAGGCAGGCTTACCTAGCTAATCAAATCATGTCTATTCTTTCTACTTCGATTGACATTTAAATGCTGTATGATGATATTTACTTTCTCTCTCCTTTCACGATGTACTTTTTACTGTATGCTTTACCATTTAGGTAGACAATAAACATCTTTTTCACAACATGCACAACGTCGATTTTCCTTTCATGAACTTCTTCCTTCCATTGAACATACTAAATACTAAAGCTATACAGTTTTATTTTGCATGTAGATCAATATGTGATGACTGTGCTGGAGCCATTTTTCATAACTAGAAATCATACATGTACATGTTAACTGAACAATTGGTTCCGTCCGTTGTCTCAGTAAAATTTTTCAAATTTCTTTTTAGATCTGTTCATAGGAAAGTGTAATCGACTGAAAGTTCTTTGAAAAAAAAAAAAATGAAAACAATTATGCGCATGTTGACAGGGGAAAGGAAGGAGAGATCCTGTGACTATTCACGGGCTTCTTTTCCCTTAAATATTAATAATACCAACATGAAATTTTATTTGATTTTACCTGTCTGGGCTTTTGAACAAATCTGAATGAAATTAAAAACTTCAGCAATTCTTTAAATCAAGTTTAGGTCGTAGATTAGAAGAAATGAAGAATTACTCTCACATGAGAGAGAACTGAAACTATGTTTTCCAAAACAATCATCTGCACTTTTCGGTTCATAGAACCAAGAGAATTCACATATACATTTTAAGACAGTGTTCATTTTGAACGTTTTATTCCATAAATTTTTGTCAGAGTGCAGTACAAAACTGGAAATGAACATTAATCATACATGATAGTCAGCTATACTTCCTGATACGTGGGGTGATGTACATCAACCATTAAAACTACAATTAATTTTCTTTCAGAATAAATACCTCAATATTCAAGAGTCAAGAGATTGTATAATATAAAATCAAAACACTGAAAAGTACAAAAACACCAATAATGATCATTAGTTTGAATTCTGAACACTGCTGACAGATGGCCGTTTTAGACGACAGAAAATGTTTGATAGAAACCTCTCATTAAAGATAAGGATTAATCTTAATTTCTATTTTATTTTTATTTTTAATTTGAGCAGTCTAACATATCCCCTACAGAAATTACAACTTTTGTTTTTATTGAGAAAGGTTCACCAAAAAGGTATGCCTCCAGCACTTCAAATTTTGTTGATCATGCAATTCTGAAAATCCCATTACTGTCCTTGTCACAAAACATGTTTGTAATAGCCACTGCCCAAAACAAAATATCTCTAATACATGTTAACTGCCAATCTTATATCCAAAAAAAAAGGAACAAAAATAAATGGCATAAAGGTAAAAACCCAACAGTAATAAACAGAGACCAATATCCAACCAAGAGGTTTGTGGGGAAGACTTGATAATTATCATTCTCCTTATCAGTAAAAACAAGCAAAGTAGATCTTCTCATTCCTGTAATTTAAAGAGTGAATGGTGCTAACACAGGGACTGGTGATTGTGTAATATTACTACATGTATACATGGTTCCAGAGAATTCATGGTCATGTTCAAACCTATTCACTACCATAAGTGAGCCTAATTTAACTCTTTAAAATATGCTAACTACACAATGGTAAGTCTACGAGCGATCAGCAATTCACCATCGAATTCCCTGTTCATTTCAACAAAAATAATGGTATTTGTACCTGTACATTTAATCACCTGATGCCTTCATCAGTTTCATTACCATATCATTATTAACTTTGCTTTTCATTCATTATGACTAGATTTAAATTCATTCTAAAATGATATACATGTATGCCTAATGTAATGCAAGCTTAGTGAAGCTGACAGGGACTTTCCATAACAATTTTTAAAGGGAAACGGAAAAAAGCGTGAAGCACAAGAACTATCTGATCTTGCTATAAATTCATATGTATTCACTTTTTGATTTCTTTTTGTCTCCCTCTCAGCCTCTTGATTTTCTATTTCTCCCTTACTTTACATCCTATTTCTACTATCTTTTCTTTTCATGTTTATTTCTAATTCTTCAGTATTGTTTTGTTATGAGATTTATGTGACAAATAACTCCAAAGTGAACTATGTAAATACTGATAAAAGTTTATGTACTAACATTTAGACAAACTATCAGCTGATGGGATATTTTAAAGCTATGATACCTGTTGGTGATAATGATTGGAATTTCATTATAAAATCGATTTATATTATGCTTCCTAATGCCATTATTGAGGCAGGGGATGGCTTACGTTCTATATATGTTTTTCAACCTCCAGGTGGAGATTATCTCGTAGGGGATGGGAAAGAATTCTTAATGCATGATTAAGATAACACAAGCATTATTGGCTGACAGTGACTCATCTCAAGTAAACTATGGTGAATTGAAAAATTCTGAATAAAACTATGTTCATGGAACTCACAAATGACTGAGAACAGTTGGTAAGTCAAAATGATGGGAAACGTATGCCTGGCACAAAAGGAGGCTATTTAATTCAACATATTTATAAGGATTATCAGGTAGTGTGATCACTTGAAGTTTAGAGCAAGATCATATCCATCCATTATGAAGTGCAGTAGGCAAAAAATGAGACCCATGCAACATGCTATGTAGCACTGCTGTTATCTCAAGCCATGTAGACTGGCTCCATATTTCTCATTACCATCACATTCAGATCAAAATGACAACAACATTAAAGTCATTTTTTTCTTCTACCCGATTCAAACCAGTTGTCGCAAGGTATCTTTCAGCATTCCAGTCATAATAATAACAATAAAACAAAAGGAAAAATAAAACAAACAAGTGTGCATGTCTACTTATGTCTATTTACATATGTTTGTGTATGTGTGTGATAAAAAGTGTACGTATGGCAGACGTTTTGTGTAAGATGGTAGACGCAACACTGCACCTTCACTGAAAATACAGTAACATCTACATGTACATGGGGCTAAACCATGAAGACAGGGTGCAATGGAACAAATGCCTTTTAATTTTACTTTGAATCTGACGGATTCAGTAATTTTTCATTTCAATTTAAAGAGTTCTAATGTTGATGATATAATCTAGCCAGTGACCCTAAAAGACATCAAATAAATAAAGTGACAAAGTGTCAAAGAATTTTATCATTTACTCTACTCTTGCTATGACATTAACCAAAAATTGTGGGTTTTAGCTTTCACACTCTTTTTCAATTTTAAAAAAGATTTCAAACACTTGAGAAGGTGGAAAGTTACATTATGAGAGTTCCTACTTGTAAGATATTGGTACATCTATAATACACATTAAGTTCTTGACTCATTTGCATATATATATTTTACTATCCTAACAATAAAGAAAGTACAAATGTGATGTTCAATGGACAAAAATATTGCATGACCACAAAGAAGTCAGTGCCCAAAGTAAAATGAAGTATTTGCTGGATCTACAAGTTAAAAAATAAATAAATAAATAAAATATCTGTTTCTTTTTCTTTCTTTGTCTCTCTTTTTTTTTTACACAGTCACTTTCTAAAATATAAATTAAGCTATTTATTTCATGATATGTTGCCAATTTTCATATCGTCTATTATGGACACAGTAAAATGTACAATGTCACCTCTATATTCTTGAATAATTAGATAACAACAATGAGGATAGATAGGGATATCACGGTTGGACTTCAGTTACAGTGTGCTAGATGAGAATGTCAAGAAAATCTTAGTTACTCCCAGGCAGTAGATGGTGAAAACAAACAATGTGACATACAGTTACATGTTGTTATTACATGTAATTGCAGACATGAACTGTTATAAGCAAAACAATCACTGCCAGTCTTGTGAATGTTCAACAGGACTTTCTAAAAATTTCATGAAACTACTGACACTGGTACAAACAGACGTTGGTGCATTCCATGTTAGATGGTCAAAATTCATATTGTTTAGATTTGAAATTACATTCCATTTTACTATCTTTCTTAAATGTATACGCATTAAAGTATCAGAAACCAGTAGATCAATTCAGTTATGACATCGTTTTCCATTCAACACCATGGCCTAAACTTCGGCATTTTTTCAACTTTTTGGACTTTGTTTTTGAAGGTCTACGCTGACAGTTGATATAAGACCTTCTATCAACTATTCATAACTTTTTCATTGTAAATGTGTCAAGGTAATATTGCTTTTCCATCGTGTAAAGTTACATTTGGATGCTAACTATTGAATTCAGTACTGAAGGCATATATATTTCATTCACACGCTCAGTGACATACATAACAAAATATACACAAAAGTTTGACTAACAACCACAAATGGGATAGGATTAAAAAATCCATTTATTCTAAAAATCAAAACAGATATCTTTACTCCAAGCAAGAGAATTTTTGAACAGTCTTTTATCAGAGAAGAGAAAATAGCTGGTGACACACACATAATGTTATGTGTTACTGGTTGGTAACACACATAACGAATTGCTACTAATTTTATTTCTTCGTCAGTTTTACAGCTGAAACTTTTGTATTTTGTTGTTAAAGTTAAATAGCACTTACCTTATATTAGAATTGAAAGTTAAACTGACAAAAAAAAATTTTTTTTTTAATAAAACTAAAGGAATACACTATAAAATAATCTCAATCTAGACCAAAAAGAAATCAGTACATCTAACATGTTACATGACCATTGTATTATTTTGTCATTTGGTTATGACACAAATCATTCAGAGAAGAACAGTGTTTGATTATAATTTGAATTCTAAAATAAAAATTTCTGAAAGTGTCGAATAGGTTCTTCATCCAAAGTACTGAGCCTCTGTAAGTTCTGAAAAAACTTCTTCACTGTCAAGCCAAAATTGGCTCTGCAACATCTTGAATTTTGTTTAAGTCTTTGATGGAGGTGATGGCAGAATCTCATAAACTGTCCTCACTGCCTTTTTTTTAATGCTTGTGGAGATCTAAAGAAGCCCTCATTTCCTGGCTATCCAGATTGCAAAGCTTTCAATTTTTCATTCTCTCTGTATCTTTTTGACATCCACATACTTTGAGCTGCGGCTCTACAGTATCTTCCTTAAACATTTTCTCTCTGAAATCTCAGCAGATCTACTTTCTGATTCTCATTTCATCTGAATTCAGCATTATTTGTGTTTTTTCTTAAATATTGCCTTTGTCTTTCTGCATTTGAATCTGGGGGAAGAAAAACAATTATGAATTAATAACACACAAGGTAGAAAAAGTTTGTATGCCAGGCCAGTTTGAAAATAATTTTAATTTAGGGAATTTTAATGAATTTGCTCACTTCACAGAATATAACGCACACAAATCAACATGATATTTATTCAATAAGACAATATTTCATGATTATCCTCCTAAGTACAGTTTTTTTAACTGATACAAAACTATCTGCAACATCTGCTGTGTATTACATGAAGAAGCTAAAGTGTTCTAGATCATGAAGTCATGAAAATGTTCAATCAGTCTATTTTAAAAAATCTTTTTTTGTTATCTTTTCAATTCCATGAAAATAGGACAAATGTCAATAACAGAGGGACTCGCATTTGGTTAAGTCACACACACAGTGTAATTAAGGGTGACACACATAACATAAGAATGACACATATAACATACAATGAAGTTCTCCAAGACTGAAACAGGCAGTGAGCTCTGTTACAGTGTAATGTTGTTACATGAAGACTCAAATACAAACCCATATATTTATGCTGTGAAGAAGTATGGAATGGTGAAATAAATGGTTTAACTATTTACATATGAGAGAAGTTTTTTCTTACCTGCTCTCCAAATTCTGCTGTTCTAGGTCACATATGCTTGTTTTTAGAAGAAAAGGTCTCTCTGACAAATTTCCTGACTTAATTAAGTCTAATTAGAGTGGGTCCAATAATTACATGACTGAAGTCAGAGCGGTGATACACATAATGCTCAAAACCTGAGACACACATAATGTTGCATTTCATCAGATTTTTGAGAAATAGAAAGTATTGCAAGAATTAAACACTGTTTTTTTCTCTAGTTTTACACTCTGTCATATTTAAGAATCAGAAGTTTTGATCTTATAAATTCAGAGAATTTCCAGAAAGAAAATTGAATTCTGAGCGTGACACACATAACGTTGACTTTTAGAGACTACAAAAATCTTAGCTTGCATGCCCCACTTTAGCACTTTTTTCGCAGCAAAGCTAAACCATTACTTTAACATTTAAAGGTAAAGAGATATAATAAACATTCATAATTTTATTTCTACATGCAATAATTTGGTTGGAATTAGGGAAAAATAGTGACACACATAACATGGAATGCACCTGTTCATGATATGCATTTGTTGCCCTGACAAAGACCCAAAAGGTTCAAAATGTTGGCCAGGAACATCTCTTTATTCTTTTTTACATATCTAATCCTCCAGATTGTTATTTGCTTCTTCCAGGGTATTTAGTTGCTAGTAAACTATGATAAAAGATATGCTTCTCATGATAACCAGATTCAGCTCCAGCAAACAGATAATGACATCTCACATCACTACATGTATGTCAACAAGGCAAATAATGCACTAGGCAAAACTGAAAATAAACTCTATCTCGCAACATAGGATAGGTGATGAAGACAAGTCAAGTCAACAATATTGTCAGTGCTACAACTTTTGCTTAAAAGACACATTCTATCCCAATCTCTCTTTACTGTATTACTTTGTTTCTCACAACAAAAACCAATAGCTCTAAGCCACACAGATTTCATCCTTCCCTGTGATCTCCCCCCCCCCACCCCCACTCCCACACATTATCACCCCCATTCTGTTTCCAATCTAGCTTCTCTAACATTTAATGCTCTTTCAGAATCAAAAATAAAAATTTGGGATTCACAATATTTTGCATGTAAAATGTTAAAATGTCATATTTAAGGAACAAAATGGGCTGAATCCCATAAACAGTGAGTCAGATTTGTGACACACCACTACAGTGGAAAAATTTCATGGTGCTGTCAAGTTAACACAGTATCAGCTTGTGAGTGAACAGCAGCTACACTTCATCAGTGCATCAGAAACTAACCTTATAAACTTCAGTCTGAACATTATTTGTGAAAATATTAAGGCTCACTTGTTCAGTTGCTTGAACAAATGGAAATACTGTGGTCAAGATGACCATTATTGAACTATCACCAAGGAGTTCCTGTAGGTGCAAAAAGAATTTAGTTAGTACATTTTTTTTTTTTTGCGGAGACTAAAATTTTTTTTAAAAAATTTATTATTGCCAAGTCCATTCAAGCTGAATGTATTACCATAGAAGTGATAGGCATGGAACACCAACTACACAAAAGTACTGGCATATAGGTTATTTTTTTGTTGTTGTTGTTCGTTTGACATCCATTGTGCTACCAAAGTCATGAAATGGTAAAACAATATATAGCTCTAGAAAGAATTATTTATGCTGTCTCAGTATCACCTCTGCAATGAAAGCTGCTTCATTTTCCATCTACAAACTGAAAATGATAAATGTTTGTGATGGTGGGGGCAAAGAAAAAACAATTGCTTTTCTGTTCAAAATCTGAAAGTAATCATGACATGTACTTTGTTAAGAACATGACAATCAGAACAATCAGAATCTGTTCCTCACAAAAATTCTGCTGTGTTACCAGGCTATTGGAAATGCAGTCCCAGAAAGATTTATAAAAGCTATTTGAGACACATGATTCATCCAAATAGTGAAACTGAAACTTGTACATAACAGCATTCAGAACTGACAACAGTTTGTCTTACAATGGCCCTATAACTACATGTATATATATCTTTCAGATCTTCTGAATTAATGTTTTAAAAAAAAAAAATTCTAATGCATGGATATGCCATCAGTCACCTTGAAGTAAAAAAGATCATGCACAAGATTGACATTGAACATTTTATCTCTTTTAACTAAAATGTTAAATAATAATATCAATAACATTTCATAGTAACTGTATATACCACTCTCCACCCAACTCCTCATATTAATAATAATAATTGTATTTATAAGCAGGTTCAAAACCCACCATCAAAAAAGCATGCTAAACATTGAAGGATAGATGGATAGATGGGATAAGATGGATGGATGGATGGATGGATGGATGGATGGATGGATGAATGGATGGATGGATGGATGGATGGATAGATGGATGGATGGATGGATGGATGGATGGATGAATGGATCAGTAGATGGATAGGTCAATGGATGGATGGATGAAATAAATGACAAATTTTAGGTCTGTGCCATGATCATTCTTTGCAAAAATCTGCACATTTATCTATATGATGCCTATGCTATAACAATTTATGAACAAAGACATCTCATACAGTAATTCCCATAACTTCCATAGAACAGTCAAAAACATATATAACTTCCAAAATCATGATATGACATCCAAAGCACATAATATAATAAATAACAAACATCATTTATATACACAAACCTGTTAGTGTGTGGCGGCAAACATGAAAGGACTGTTTAAGTTAAGGGAAAAATGAACACTGAATGAAAGAGTACGGTTTAACAAATTTAAACTGAGAGGGTCAGAAACCATTCTATAAACAACTGAATTATTTTAAAACAATTTGTTACAAAAAATTATCAAAGGCAATTACTAGGCATGACAAATGTGCTCCATCGAGAGCAAAATATTACAATGGTACATTTCATAAACCTTTGACTAAAGTTGCAAAGATGTAGGAGACTTATTTGAAAACAAACTGTATGAGATACACATATCTATTGTCAACAAAGCTTTAAGCTTCTTGCAAAAACTTCTTACTTCAAAGACCAAAGGAGCACAGCTGAATTTCAGTATATTTGCTCTGACAGAATAATTACCTCTCTGTGGTAAGGTCTGATTTTAACACGCATGACTTACACTGAATGATGATGTCACTAACCAAAGTCTGCTGTCAGTAAAGGGTATGTTATCAGCCACATGTCCTCACACAGGCAGACTCCAAATTGAAAAATTTATCCATATGGCATAACATAAAAATAAACAATAGAGTAGCTATTGTGGGAGATCAATCTCCTGTTTTTTTCTCAGTGACTTCCTTTCAACATTTATCCATCTTCTACCTCATTTTGCTGCATAAAATCCAAGTGTGCAGTCTAAACCTTTTTCTAATTTTTTTCTAAAGTTCCTTCACTTTTTCATTTAGGTTCTCTCAGATTTCACCATGTATCATTGCTTGCCCTGTTCAGAGTAATGTCTGTGTCAATGTTCTTAGATACATGTATTTCTTTCTACATTTTTGTGCCAGTTTCTTCTTGTCTTTTTCCAAACAATATTTCCTTCTGTATATTCTCTCATGAATGTTTTATTTTCTCACTTCTTTACTACTATGTGTGTATACACATATACTTCCTCCTCTTTTCGAATCTAATACTCTGAGCAATCTCTCATTCTTCACTCTTATTTTACTAACAATTCATTCTCAGCTTTTTCTTAACAATATAAGTTTTTGCCTTATATGAAGTCAATATTCAAGAGAGCAAGTTTATAAACTCATTTTTTTTTCAAATTTTAAAGCACAACATGATGGTGCTTGAACAAAAATGATTTGGTGAACTGGTCCCAAATGATATCAGAATCATAGGAAGAATATTCGCCTTCTAAGAGGGGGTGAGAAAAATAATGGTTGGGGCTAAAGAAATATATCTGCTTTATGCCCCAAAACAGTACCACTACGAGACTGCATAAGAAACGTTATGAAATTTCAACTGCCAGTTTCTCAAAATTCTAGGGGCTTTTTTATATTTCTGAGCCAACAGACTTCAAATTTTGAAAACATCTTCCCAGTAGAATGTGTTTCAATAATATACATCCTTTTTTCTGAATTTTATTCATGTTTTCAAAGGGAAATTGGATATTTGAGACAACTGAGACATCCATCAACACGCATATTCTGAAACTTTATGGCAGACACTGTATGGCCTATAAACCAAAAAACAAATCTTTCACATAGAGCTATTTCTTTAATTAGTCTAGGAGCTTTTGAGAACAGCTAATTTTCAACACACAAAATCCATTGTGGCAGCATTGTCCTGGCAACCAGATACAAAATAAAAACATGTTTCACACTTTTCAGTTTCCATAATTTGAACATGTTGAATCTGAACTTGAAGCTTCAAAAGTCTTAAGTTCAAGTATTTAAAATATCACTTTCAGGACTCGCATCCTCTCCTCTCCCCCCACTCCACAAAGTGGCATGCAGGCAATATCAGAAAAAGATGTAATGCAAGAATCACTTTCTTTCAAATGCTACTCACTTCAGTAGAGGTTACAACTTTATTCCTTCCATGTATTCAATCACTGGACACATAATAGGGTTGGTCATGGAAATAAAAGATAGTTATTTTTGCCTTGGGAAATTCAGTTTACACACATTTCCTGACTCAACCCAGGTTCAAATGGGTACCCGACTATAGACAGTGATTGACACTGTTAAGGATTTGAGCACCTAACAGGTTGCCACCTTATATGTTTCCCAGGAACTGAGAATGGTTATGAGTGTCTTCCTTGGGCCTGTTGGGGTAAAGTGCTTAGAGTGCTATGTAAACACTCTCTATTATTTATTTTTTTTTTTTCCATTTCCTATTATTACTACAAAGACCCTGTGACTAGTACATGAATGTGTGATTTCTTTTTCATTTAAGCATATTCTAATTAAGCACAAAGAGTACTGATATTCAGAAGACCATTGAACATGATCATGTCTAAGCAACTGGAAAAAATAACGATTGTAGTCTATTTTTACATGCAATACAGTATACAACAATATCTTGTATCAAGAAATCTATATAAATATCAATAAATACATGTAGAAGTATTCTCAATGCATTTTCAAATGTGATTAACAAAATTGGTACAGTGGTCTCCGCCTAAGAACCCATCGCCTTAAAGCTGCTGCAAAACCAGAATTTTTTCTCTATAATTTACCCCTTTAAAGGGAGAGGGGGAGTTCTGAAATTGGGTTTTTGCTCAAAATATTTGATTTTGGGTTTCTATTTCTTTTAAAAGTTCGGTCTCTGCTGAATATGAAATAAATTCTAAGGTGTGGGAGGGTGATCAAGCAAAGGTTGACCTGCTCCTCTGCCATCCAGGGTCTTGCTCATTTGGGGCTCTTTATTCAGTGACAGATTATCACTCTTTTGCTGGCTATGGGCAAACTGCTTATAGAAGACTTGATTATGATCTCCTTCACCAATATCGGGGGCCCCAGTGCCAGGGGTGGACACTGACTGACCATCTCAGGCGCCGACCACATCGAATATCAAGAAAAACGTTCACCTGGGCCTCTGAAATAGACTTCCCACAGCCTAATGAGGGTGAAATATGCCATGTTCCTGCTGTTTCAGAGTGCAGTAGTGGATTACCTGTCACAGGAAGGGTAAAAACACTCTTGGTTTTGACCGAGGAAGACATGGCGGCCATATATAGCCCTGGACTCTAAAATGACTCCATGGAAACCCTTTTGCTAGTGGGGATTGGGAAGCGAAAATGGAGGAAAAATGGGAGTTGAGGCACAGGAGAAAGCAAAAGAAGGCATAGAAATCATGGAAAGAGGTCTAGCAGGTGAAACAAACATTTTTTGGGGTTGAAAGTCCAATCAAAAGCTCTTTATGACTGTTTTTTTAACGAAAAAAACTTTAAATGTGTTTTTCTCAAAATGCGTTTTTTAGCACAAATATGCAATCTAATTTTTTATTTATGGAGAAATTGCCATGAAATTTGGCATGAATGCAGAACAAAACAACATCTAAATTTAACCAGGAGGGATTTTTTATATCATTTTAAGTTTTTGAGAAATTTCAGATTTTGGGGCCAAATTTTTGAAAAATCTGTGACCTTTTCACATAACAAATTTAAAAAATTGTAGAAAAAAAACAAGCATTTTATCAAAAATCTATCCTGAAAAAATTAAGATATGGAATGGTAAAATATGTACACAAAATTACAAGCACGTCGGTTGGAAAAGTTCAGAGCCTATCCAAGGTAAAGTTACGCAATATTGGGTAGCAAAATCCAAGATGGAGTCCATTGCCATGACAACCATGAGTGATTCCGAATTTTTTTTTATTGTTTTCCTCTAATTTGACCATGCCGAATTTGATGGTAATGGTTAAAATCATCTGTCCCCAGCGGTTTCCAAAATTACTCCCAGGATGCC
>JBCEWB010190885.1:0-24922 GCA_039654565.1 Peronia peronii
CTTGTTCAGAAATGAATGCACTTTCGATTTCTGCAATAAAAAAAATTTCGATGTCTGACCGCCCTCATCACATTCAAGGCCCAATTTCTCGGTTCTAGCCCAGCAACTCATGTCTCATTTCAACTGGCCGCAAAACATATATAGTTCCTTTAAAGGAAAGTAAACTTTAAAGTGAGGAGGAGACAACAAAAACTGTTGGCTGTAGGAAAAAATAAAGTACTGAAAAGATGGATCATTTTTCATGACATTCTAAATGAAATCACAAACTGAAATACAAGATTCCTAAGGTGTTCATTCATCTCAAAATTCACTGTTTTTGGAAACAACAAAAAGAAATCTACATTATTAACCTTTTCAATACCACACACAGATATGCTGATGAGCCGAAAGTCGCCATTTTTACCATACACCCATCTATCGATATTTCAGAAAAGCAGCATTGAATTGATCAGTTTATACACTTCACATTTTTAATGCCAAAAATATGTGAAATAGAAAACTAAGAACATCAGGCAACACAATGTGCTTGAAATCGGTCCCGGAAGTGTGCGGGATTTTAGATTTTTGCACAAAAGAAAAAAAAAAAAAAATCAAACTAAAATAGCCCCATTTCCATCTCTTTCCCCCCCCCCCCCCCTCACCCCACCCCTATTTTCAAAACCTCTACAGAATTCAAAAGGGACTTAGAAATATACAACATTTGATATAATTTGTTGGAAATTTAGTGTACTGCTGCTTTAGAAGGAAAGTTTCTCATTTCTTCAACTTGCTGTCTTCAAACATTGGTGAAACTGTACAATCTTGATTACTTTTATATTACCTTCCCTTCACATATCAATTTTCTTCCTTGGGTTATAATTATCTCTTTTTGCAAAGATGGCTTCTTGCATCATTTCTAGAAGCTGACATTTGCTGACTTTGAAATGATATAAACACTACACGCTTTAGATGTCATTTCACCTTAGATTCATAATGGAAATATTCGGGTATACTATTTTCTGTTCAGCTACAAAATATTGTTGGGGTCAACAATCTCATATCATCTGTGGCACCAAAGAGTTAAAGTAACATATTTTTTAAAATAATTTGGTTAAATGTTTTATTTGACAAGCAAAATAGCTTGCAAAGTACTTAACATTTGAATCTCTAAATCCCTTTCCTCAGCATTCTTTTAAAATGTATTCTCTGTTGTTTTCAAATATACTGCTCTACTAATATATTCCACATTTCACAAAGCACAACAGCAAGTTCACATAAATCTCATACCTTGGCTAATCTGGAGAGTTTTCTGGTGATATTGTTGATAAAACCACAAGCTGAAATGTTGAGATTGTTCCATCGTCCCTCCATACCACACTTGTGCGTGACCATGGCTCCTTTGTTCCCTCGCTGACAGGGTTGTGAGGCCAAGATACCGGCCATGGAGGGTTCCCAGCTGTAGGTACCTTTGGCTGTTCGATTAGTTGCTGATGGACACTCTAACTCAACTTCTGGTTTCCGCACCTCCACGTTTACCTGTAATAAAATATTAAGAAAATAAAACACGACAATACATAATTGGTGGCACCGTTTATTTCACAGATATAATAACAAGAAAATCAATCAATGCCCCATAATAAATAATATCAGGTATACGTGTATAGTCATGTATGGTCAGTTCTGCAGAGCACAACAAATGGAATAAGCTGAAATGGATTGATAATAACAGACAGAAGAAGGAAGGAGGCCAGCTTTGCCACAATTAAACTCAGGTCAGCAACAACTGGCACAGACCGAGTAAACTGTCAAGACAAATGTCCTCAGCATTGCCCCAAAAGGGTTTCAGGACTCAAGAGTAAGCCAGGAAGTCAGAAAAATTATGCTTCTCGCTACAAAATTTCTTTTTTATCTTTCAGAGGACCATAAAATCAATGCTTACTGTTTTGGTCAGATTGCCTATAGGTGTGGTGACCACACAGCTCCATTCCCCTGCATGGGACTGGTCTAGTCTCTCCACCACAAGCCGGTGGCTGATGGTAGAATGGTCAAGGCTTTGGGAGGTGTGGACAAAGATTCCCTTGGACTTGTCAGTGGTCACCATCTGACCACTGCGATACCAGGCTATGCTCATCTGCCCTGGGGTGACTGAGGCATAGCACTCAAATGGCAGTTTGTCGCCTTGGAATACCAGCTGACTCTCTGCTGGCCTAATGTCAAATGTGGACAACTGCAGCTCATGATCTGGGAAAGACAGAGCAAAATTTAGTCACAACTTAGAACACATCTATTAAAAATGAGGGAAACTGGGACAACTAGATCAGAATAATCTCTGAAAAAACATTTAGTGAGTAATTTTTCATAAAATTTTAAGAAGACTAGGAAAAGTATTTCTGATGCACATTACATGAGTCACATATGCCAAGTGGTTGATATATAAAATGCACTATTGCCACTAAGAATACAGTACTTGTATTTATGACTCTCTAACATCCCCAAGTAATAGAAATCAGAAATATAATAATTCGGTGGTAGTTAATAATTTACAACAATGATGTTTACACTAAGTATACCCTCAGTTCACTTCCAAAAAAAAATTATACATGCTTTATTTCAGCTTCATTTCAGCCTTCCATGCCCCAGTATTTTTACCTACCACAATGCAATGCTCTGCGTTTCAACTTTGACAGTGGCTGTCCCTTCATCTCCACTGGGAGAGCGCACACAGTGGATGACGGAATTCGAATATGTCTTGTTTTCGTCCATTTCAAAATCCACTTCAGGTGACAATCACATTGAAGATAATCAGATTTAAATTCACTGCAAGAAAGATAAAAAAAAGGCTGATTATGGCAATCCATTCATCCAAATATTTTTCATAGACTTTTACTAAATTCAGTTTAAAAAAAAAAAAAAAGTAACTGAATGACGCAACCTACCATGATGTGAACACAGGAATACACAGTGGAAAAGTTTGTTTAGACACAGAAACTGGTGCACGTATCCGGACTTTTTAGGAAATTAAACGATATTACTGCCCGTTTTGATTAACCTCATTCCTTATTTTCCTTCAGTGTACACTTGTAACAGAATTGAACTCCTCAACTTAATCAGCCCAATTGCCTCTTTTAATTTCTGTGCTGTCTTTCTTTATGTGAAAAGAATTTAATATTCAACCATGTAGTTACAAATTTATAAAAAGATGATGAAAGACATATTTTCATTAAAAAATAAATAGATAAAAATTAATGAATAAAGGAAAACAAAGCATTTAAAGGAATATTCTAGAACATTTTCTTTGAAAATCAGTGTAGGCACTAGTCCAATCTTGTTCCACAAATGTTGGCACAGTGCAGTTTCCATTTGTCTTTCATAGATAATTATAATTATTCAAGTTCACTAAAACCCACATAAAAATAAAGTGTGTGTGCAGCACATCGTAACCATAAATGAATGTAATATTGCAAACTACTTACATGCGCTTTAGAGATCTTAGGTCATTGAAGGTGCCGTCTGGGATGACCGAAATTCGATTATCATTCAAAAACCTAACAGAAAACACATGAAGAATGAATATGCATAGCAAAGACGAAATGAAATGTGTACTATATGCTGTGTAATGGCATCATAGCATTTCTTATGAAAAGTGATGATTGATATTTTGACTGACACAAAAGCAAATGTATTTATGGTAAAATTTTCAGATGAAAATCACACAACTGCACTATTTAAATTTAAACAATTGAATCCGAAGGAAGAAATTCATGCTCAGAAACGTCATCCATCGGATCAAATGAACATGTGAAACTCTAGAGCAAAAATGCTATTACACAAGAGAGCTTTATTTTCCCCAGTCAGCATGAATTTTTCTCTTATATTCTGTCATTTCTGAGCCGCCATTTAATCTTTTGTTACAAGCCTGCTACAAAAAAAATAAAAATGCATTCAATGTTGTACCAGTGGCACACAGTATACACTAGGTGGCATGGGAATACTGTACACTTTGTCTACTCAGCCACTTTTGAAAAAGATTCTCAATTAAGTCTAATTACTTTCACAAATCCAAATTTCTACTCATCACATCATACATTTCAAAAGTATCTATAGTCAGTCCTTAAATATAGGTCTATGAACACTTGTTCATTTTCATTCATCTTGTCCTTCTTTCAAAGCCATGATCATAGTACACTACACCATTAACTTTTCTGTGCCACTATCAGCCATCTCTTTCTCCATCCCGAGACTGTCCTTTCATGTTGGGTGAAACACAGATACAGTGACTAGATGTAAAAACTCAAAACATTCCAAGAATTCCTGAGGTCAATAGCCAATTTGTGGGTTTTGATGACGAAAAATTAAGAAACAGGTCATGAATATCTACTAGTGAAAAAAAACTTGAACCGTAATGCTTACAGTTTCTCCAGACTGGGTAAACCAGAAAACATGCTGTTATTTATACTTCGAATCCGGTTGTTGGAGAGATCTCTGTGGACAAACACAAGAAATATGATATAAATTTCATCTAATAACAGTTGTCATGGCAATGGCATCTAATTTCTGGTTTAAAATTTTCAATGTTTTTCATATTTTTTAATTAAAAAAAGAAGTTCTCCTGAAGGCATATCATCAAGTTACTGCTAAAGTAAGATATGCATTCTACACATTTGGAAAACATAATTAGTGAAATGGGCAAACAAGAAAAACAATTTAGACTTATTATTGCTTGCCACTGAATCAAATCACTTTACTAATTACATTTTCTTTATTTTTGTTTGAATTATTCATATTTATTCCTAAAAAATCCTTTTTTCATTATTATTATTTTTTTAAACAATATGTACATATATTTCATAAGTAACACTGATATAAATCAATCCTTCATGATCATCTCAACTTACAGCTTCTTCAGACTTTGCAAACCATCAAAGGCTCCAGGGTCTATGATCATAATCTGATTGCTGCTCAGATTCCTGCAAAGAAAGAAAGAATAAAAAAAACATACGTTTATTACAGTGTTTTATTATAAAGATGGATTTTCTTAGGGAAAAAAAGCAATGAAGAAACTCCATCTGAACTGAACACAGGGAAGCTGTGGAGAGGGTGGGTGGATGCAGGTATCCTATAGTTACAATGACAGGGGAGGAGAAGAGAGGGGGTAGTAGGAGAGCTCTAGAGCAAGCAACAACTCAGACTGCAGTTCTCCTCTGGTGGGAAAGAGGATGACTGTTTAGTTTTTCTTTACCACTGAGTGCCACCAGATGGTATAGCAAGATTTCTTTTGGTGAAACTGATCCTTTGTTTACAGCTGCTGGACATGGTGGCTAATATGCAAGGTAAAACCCAGTGTGTCGAACTTTCAACCTCTCTCTGGAGCTCGATTCCAAGTTCATCTAATTGAGATTTTTCTGTACTTCCTACCAAGTATGATGACAAACAAAATTGTAAGCTGGCAGCAGAGAATCATAAAAACGAATAGACCAGGGTCAAAATACTTTGTAATGCTTTTCATATCTCAAATATAAATTACAATATTTTAAATTAGGCTGACTGTTTGAAAGAAAAAAAAGCACACCTTACTTTATTCTTTTTTTTTTTTTAAACTCCCCAAACACCTTACTGAGGTCATTGCTGCATAAAGACCTGTATTGTTAGCCCTGGCCAAAGGAATAAGATGTACATTTGTTTTTATGAAAATATACATTTTCAAGGCTTATTCTATACTAAGCATATATTGTCATGTTCTGAAATCTAAGGATAATTCTAATTTTAGACTGTCAGTAGCATAAGTTAAAAAAATGAATTAATTACGCATTTCGCAAAAAAATGTGTTTGCTCATTTTTAATATAGTTAACTCAAATGTTTTCTATTTAATTATTCAGTGCTGGAGATATTTTAAAATAAAGAATTCGGTTCATATGTGTCATCTTTCTAAATGCCCAAGTAAAACAGAAAGACGAAAGCAAGTAGAGAAACAAGGTATGAAAATAAACAGGGAGAAAAAAGCAGGAAAGATAAGACATACCAGGAACAAACGCCAGAGGAGCCATGCCATAAGATGAACAAAAAGAACAGTAGAATCACCAACATCAAGGTAACCATAAAGCCTATGAGAAACAATCCTGTTCTGCTGGAAAAAAAACACTAAAAAAATAACCCAAGGAATGAAGAGTATCTACAAAACAGAAGGACTCTCCTGTGTGCATTCAGCCATAACAGAGAGAAGTGATTGAGAAAAGGTATTGGCATCTAACACCTAAGCTGTGAGATAGTAACAGGAATGTTAGAACAGAAGACTAACAGGTTGGGCTGATGAAGTGTTATCTCAGTAATTTATACTCATCTCGAGGTCAAGCTCTCTGGCATTTATACATAAGGTCAAATAAAAAAGTGAGTTTTAGTTTTGCTTTAAGGGCACACCAGTAATTGAATCACCATAATAAATACATCCTTGCAAGAAGTAAGTACATGTATGAACATGATGCTGCAGTTCCTATCTTTGCTGATGGGAAATATCTCACTATAGCCATGCTTTGCCTCACACACACTTAAGGATGGCGTAATTTATTTACATTGAGAAATGTTCATGATCACTCTCAAAGAAAGTTATGGATCAGTGGCTGAGTGTAAGGATGAAAGGGTAGGTGGGTTGATGGATGGATGGATGGGTGGATGGATGGATGGATGGATGGATGGATGGATGGATGGATGGATGGATTGATGGATGGACAAAAGGACAGATGGAAGGATGGACAGAAGGACAGATGGATGGATGGACAGAAGAACAGATGGATAGATGAACAGAAGGACCACATGGATGAATGAACATAAAGACAGATGGATGAATGGATGGATGGATGTACAAACATATGGGCAGGTATCAGCTGTCATGACTGAACATATCCCAACAAGAGGACAGCCTCTGAGAACATATCAACTCTCCACACAATTGGCCTTTGTGTTTAAGTCTTCAGATCTTCAAGAAAAGTGGGCTTGAGATCTCAAAGTGTCTGTCTTGTTATCCCCCCCCCCCCCCAAAAAAAGGTTCAAAGTACATACTTTTAAAAGTGGGAGAGGGAAAAAGGGATGAGAGGAATCAAGACAAAAAGTCAAGCAGGCAGACAGACAGATTGAGTGACAGACACAGATAGATTAGGCAGGTATGCAGCTAAGCAGACAGGCAGGTAGGGGGTATGCAAGCAGGCAGACAGACTGATACAGACAGGCAAACACAAAGACAGGAAGGACAGACAGGCAGGTAAGCAGTTAGACAAGCGAACAGACAGATAGACTGAAAGACTGATGGAGAGACAGAAACACAAGTAGGCAGACAGACAAACAAGCTAGCAGATATACAGACTTCAACAAAAGTGGCAAAGTGAAAGAAATATTGTTGTGCACAGATATTGTCAACACAAAACCCTCATGTATGGAGGAGCTGATATTTTGTAATGAATGGGACAAAGGGAAGGAGGAAAAGGCAGACCAACAACAAGTTACAGCCTAAGATCAAAGGCTGTCCCTACTGTCATATATATGGAGAAAAATAAAAACCTTCTTCTAGAAAGAATAAAAATAAGGGGGGAAAATTCTTGTTTTTTTTTTTTTTCATTTTTATGTTGCAAATCAGAAGAGAGAAAAAAAAAAGATGTTAAGGACAGTATGCTAGAGTGATAATGTTTTAGAAGCACTTAGAAAGATGAGGAGGATAATGGCGAGGGGAGGGGACGGGGGTGTTGGGATAGGGAGAGAAGGAAGAGTTCAGTGGCCAAGCACTTCCAAATTATGTAAGTGAATCTCTCTCTCTCTCTCTCTCTCTCTCTCTCTCTCTCTCTCTCTCTCTCTCTCTCTCTCTGTGTGTGTGTGTGTGTGTGAATTGTATCTTCCCCTTTTTCTTTCTGTATCTGCCTGGCTGTTTCTCGTATGTCTATCCTCCCTCTTTCTCTCTCTTTTTCTTTTTCTCGATCTCCTAAGCAAGTAATACAGAAAAGATGATTATTGTTATGAAAGATGAGCTATGAGGTGACACATATTATGTTCTCAATAAATGCACTAGTCTGGCCTAGAACCTTGCAGACATGTCGGAATGGCGGGCTTCTTCTTACTGTTTTTCCAAGAGACCAAGAGAAGGAGAAACTACTGCTATGACAAGACACGTCAAGCTGGTCGTGTCTGGTGGTTTCCCCCACAGGGCTAGACAATGCTTGTCGGCGGCGGAGGTGAGAAAATATACAGAGTAGCCCTGTGCTCGGGTTCACAGCAGGCCGACAGATGCCCGTCTGTGATGACTTCACTGGTAATTGGCAACCAGTTTGAAATGACTCACTGAGAGCTTTGATGCTTCTTCCTGCCTGGTGTTGCAAACCTGAGCACTTCTTTATCTTCTGTTCTTACACCCTTGCAGCACATGTTGTTCTGAGCCGTCCGACACTTTGGTTGTCGTGAGCGAATCGCAGTCGGGAATTTCATGCAATCTAACCCCCCCCCCCCCTCCCGGGTAGGTATATAAGTAGGTTCTTAGCTCCCACCTGCAGGCAGTGAAAACCCACCATCGGTGAGATGTCTCCCATGGAATGCCATCCTCGACGTTCCAGGGGTAGCATCTCTTTTCTCTCTCCTTGCTCCTGTCTTCTGTCCCACTCTCTTTCCTCTCCTCTTCTTGACGTGTAAACGTGTCTTACCGTGTTTGGCACAATATAGTCGTGATCGTGCTGTTAAACCTCAACACAAACAAACAATCATGCAATCTACAATAACACAACACCAAGTATGTGCAAATCTAATTAAGTTCCGCTCATAGTCTTACTTAGTAAATCAGTAATACATCAATTTCCTCAACCTCATTCCTATTTCATGAAATTCCCGGCTTGCCCCGCTGGATAAATGAAAATTTGGCTGGCTTCAATCCTACAATATCAAACGACTTGTCTGGTCAAACTCGCTCAATATCCTTTGCAGTGGATCCCTTTCCAAACAACAATGTTGTGATATGGCATTTATATCATACCAACTTACAAACATGAATACAACAATGCGGTATCATAGAAACCATGAAATTTCAACACTTTGCAATAACACTTTCAGGGTAAACAGTCTCAAATCATGATGTTGGCCCTGAACTGTGCTAGGTGCAATATAGCCGTCATCGTGCTAATGCGCCGCGAAATTCTGACACACACACACACACACACACAAAAACGATGTTAGCATATAAATTATATATCGGAGGTAGTGATCCTGTTTGTTTCTTTGAAGGTGTTTTCAATACTCACATTACACTCAGATCCATTATACAGCTCAATCTTCTTGATTTCATCTCTAAATATCAGTTCTAAAATGCGGGATGGGAATTGCAAAAAAAGAACTCTTTACTGAAAATTTGCCCCGGCTCGAAACCACAGTTTTGTCTACGATCAAACTGATGATGACATTTTGGCATTTTCATCTCCCCACTTCTCACTCCTTCACGTCTTTCCTTCCCATCCTGCCCAGCAGGACGCTATCTCCATTTCGCCCATTCGTTTCCCCATCTCTTCTTATCTTGTACTTTCTGACTTAAGGCCATCGTGGATCGATAAGTCGGCGGGGAGAGTCAGGAGAAAAAAAGAAGTCCTTATCCCTTTAGACAGTGACCCTAATTGCTACTTCAAAACTCTCCAGACTACTTGGGCCGCTTTCTAGGCCGAGTCCCCGCAAGGTTAATTCACAGACACGACAGCTTAACAGGTCTGTGCCGAGGGCGCTAAGGGATTGGAAAATGTCCTCAGAGCCTGCTCAAATTAAGATCTTGACTCGGCCAAACTGACAGCCTCCGTTGTGGCCGCGGGGGGCGACTAGGCGCTGGCAGACTGTCCAAGGGACAAATTATGAAAATTAACCAGGTGTTTCTTGCAACCTTAGTCGCCGTGACCCCGTATTCTGAAATACGGTTTCTGAAAACTGCTTCTACCTATGACTAAATCATTTTCCCCCCTGTAACTGCAGATTTGCGTTTTGCAAGACATTACTGTCTGACTCTAAAGTTTGATCAGTTCTAGATCGGGACAGTTGCAAACAGTTATGTAAAAGTACATGCAAAACAACATCTCATAGGATCTCCATTAGCCTCAGCGTTTGAGTTTCGCACACCGAACTGATAATACGAAGATACTGACAAAGCAGACATAGAGACCCCTTTACTTATTATAGGTATAGGAACGTTAATGAATGTTCCTAACCTATGCACTTAGATATTTCACTCCCAAATGAGGAAACTTGCCCCACATCTTAAGAACTGAAGTTCTGGGTTCACCTGGGCTGCCAGGCATAATTATTTGCTATTTCATGTTATATTTATCTAGCTTATTGCATCTTCTAATGCACTGGGGGTGTGATATTTATAGAATCAGACGAAAATAGCAGTACATTTTGTTCAGATGTTACAAGTTCCCAGTCTGATGCCACTGTTAATATGCCATACCTCCAAGTCTTTGTCACGGTGAAAAACAAAGAGGGGGGGGGGGGGCTTGCCGCAGAGAAGTGTGTGCAACAAAAGTAAAGTTTCAAAACATTGCCTGGGAAACAACAGTAACAACAAACTGTCTCTATATTTTGCTCTGGTCTCTGACAGAGGGAGAAAAAAAAAAAAAAGCCGGATTTTCCAAACATCTTGACAAATCCATTGCGATCTTGCCGCTTGATTTTTTTTCCCTCATCTCGCTGTTCGTGTGGTTGCCATCTCGCTACTTACATTTATTTTCCACAATCAAACTATCTTGTCTTGATGTAACAGATCCCCCAAGTCAAGTTCTGGAGCGCCAGGTTGCCGAACATTGTATGTTTAATCACAGTGTCAAGCTTCCATACCAGACAAAACTGTACTCAGTGTGTCGTATTCTGTTTTGTAAGACATGACGACACTGCTTAGTTTCCAGTGATGAATAATCAAACTGAACTGGATGCCTGATCTCACAAAGTATTTCTATCTGAATTGGTATTATGTTAAGTACGCCAAAATGTCATTTCTATGCTGATGTCGTAGTAGGTTCCATACTCATATTTCCCTCAGAGACTTGTATGAGGACAAACTAACTACATGTACTCATTCAGGCAGGCAAAGTGCTCATGAGTGAACTAAAATAAATGTACAGTATTTAAGAGAACGGGACACTTTTTTTTTTTTTAAAGAACTGATCATGTGTAAACATCGTCGTTCGCTTCCAGTTCCATTGATCACGTTATGCTACCTCTATCAAGAGATTTACATTTGACGATTAAATGCTCTTGAACATAAGCCTGCAGTGCATAAATTAAACGTGCAAACATATTCCACAAGTGTCTTACTTATGTCGCAGAGGTAACTGGGTTTACAGCACATTTACTACGATAACCTGGGCTCGACATGTCAAGGACTTGACCATTTAAATGTCCCAAGATCATTATAACCATTCTGATCTTGTCTTTCTGAATACGTTGGCAACAACCCTCGTTTCCTTGTCTAATGTCATCATTCTATGCTACGCAGTCTATTCATCGACCATCTTCGCCTGCCACTCATCTTATTATCCTCAGAGACTGTTCTCTACCTTTATCTTTACCCTCTTGTTTCCACCTAATTTGATCTCACCGATCACCGTCCATCAAATGTTAATACTCGCTGAAAAGAGAGGAGTTGCTCGAAGGTTAGAATTTATTATTGGGATTGCGAGTTTTGGTGAATGTTACTATTGTTAGAATTTGGATCCCCCATTAACGCAAAGATCGACTCAAATTCAAAGTTGGCGTAAAGGATGGACAAGCTCTCCCCGATGCACGGAGTCTCTATGGGTGAGGTGAGAGTCCATCGATTCTGAACGGTAACGATCTCGCTTTCTCGTTCGCCCCATGCTCAGTTCTGATCTCAGTACAAACACGGGAGACAGTGTTTTCCCTGCCAAGTCCTGGCCTACCTACAGGGCACGGAGCTGCCTGCAACAACACAGGGACACATAAGGCTTGTGTGGGAGAAGGGAGGGGAACCATGTCTGCCCGATCAGGTACCCCAGGCACGGGCAAACACGCCATTCATGAACTTCCAACTGTTCGTACCAAGACCCTGGAGGTCATTTGACATAGCATGCGTGTGTGTGTACACGCGCGCGCGTGTGTGTGTGTGTCTGAACCATATGTGTGTGCGCAGACGCAAGTGTACCAATGTGTGTAAGCTGTGTACGCAAACACACAATATGTTACTGCAGATTTATTGTTTACATTGTGTTCATGCAATGCATTATGTGTAGCACAGACAGGCATGTGTCTTTCTATTTCTTCTACTACTGTCCACTAATACCCCCCCCCCTTCCCCTCCCCCCTCAACCTCCACATAACTGTTCTTCCTTTTCTGTCTTTTGTTTTGTTTGTTTTTATTTTTATTCTCGCTTTATTTTTATTTATTTATTTTTCCATTTGAACTTTTCACTTCTAGATTACACTCCGCTAGTATTTGCACAACCAGATTCTAAGGTGATAGAACTGACTTCTTTAACAAGACATGACAGAACATCCCTTTCACGACCAGTTTGTGTCAAGTTCTCCCAAAATGTAGTAAAATAAATAAATAAATAAATAAATTATTCTGTCTTCTGTATTCAACCATAGTTTGGACCAACGATTTTTCATCTTTTCTTGAATTTCAAACTGAAGACCACAAAGTTCATTTGCGCTCGGCCGGGATTTACCTGTTGATCTTAAAACTTTTGGAAACAGTCTTGAGGATGCTTGAGATCTGAGGTGGGGGTTGTGAGTGTTCTGGGACAAGGTGAAAATACGCACACAGGGGGGAGAATTTTTACTGTCGGAGAAGAGACTAGGCTAGCGAGACTTCGGGACCATGGGTGAGGAGGGAGTTGCACACAGTGTAACATAGCGGTTCCCAAACTAAGTGTTGGGTGTTTGTAATTTCATAAGTACTTTGTTGCCCTGACACCAAAGAGCTTACATCATTATACACTCTCCTTGCCTGACACCTATAATTCTATTATAGTTTGATAAAGCACTTTTGCCATGAAAACTTTCTTTTTGTTTTGCGATCTCTCTCTTTCTTTCTCTCTTTCTCCCGCTCTTTCTCTCTCCCCATCTTTCTTTCACTCTCTTTCTCTCTCCTCTCTTTGTTCTTTTCTACTCCCCCCTCTCTCTTTCTTTCTCTCCCCCTCCACCCCCCCCCCCTTTCTTTTTTTTTTCTAACACACAGTGGTCAAACTGCAATCTTTAGAGAAGAAACTAATACAATATACTGTCAAACGGTTTGAATTATGCGCGTACTTAATAAGGCGTGTAAATAATTAAACTGTGATGAAAAAGGCGTTTTCTCAAAGCAGGTTCGGACTATTGCCCTGAGTTTTCAACAAATGTTTCACAGTAAATACAGGACACGAGCTGGTTTCCACTAAGGATTTCAAATAACATTGGAGAACATCTGCATGCTAATCGCGACTCTTTTTTCCTTATGCGGTCTTGAGTACATCTGTCGCTTTCCGTATCTCCTTCAGAATGTTCTACAATGCCCTGTGACTCTTCTTTCAGTAAATCCCGCGACTCTTTTCATAACCCTTGTCTAGGCCGTTCTCTCATAGTTTAAGAATCACTAGCCCAAGATATACCCTGGGTCATCTATCAAGCTCAGCTGTAAACACATCTTCAAAGACGCAGATACCTCACATGTGGCCGTATGGAAAGCTCATAAGTAGCTTGCTAGGCATGTGGGGGAAAACGTAGGCTGCACATTCCTCTTGTCTCAAAGACGAGGCGAGGACAAAAAACGAAAAAGCGTGGCGAGATTGGTTGCAAGAATGAATGAAGACAATCTTGTTATTGTAAATACTATTTTTTAAATCGCATCATTCATGGACATATTGTTATAACGAACATTCCGTGTTGAGCGTCTCAAAATACAACCATGGCAAACAAGGCGATGGACATCCGATCTGAGAGGAATCCGTATCACCAATCTCCACTTTCGAATAACTGAAACTCAACAACAATAAAATAATAATCCTCTGGCTTTAAACATGGGCCTTAATTAAGAAAGTTCAGCATTTTCACTCATCCCCCCCCCCTCCCCCCACCCCCTCCCCGTCCTCCTCCCCGTCCTCCTCCCCCTTCTCCTATTCCCTTATCATTTTTCAAAAATAAATAAATAATAACGTGAAAATGATTCATCAGACACAATTATTGTACGTTTTCGGATGCACAGATAAACGACAAAGGCACCACCCTGCTCAGAGCAGGAAAGTAAATTACTGCTGTCTTGTCTATTAACTGTAATGCAATGCCTCCTTATCGGTGTGTGTCGCTATGACAGATCAGAGCGTTAAGCACCCTTTCCTCTGGTCATGTCACTCTGCTAACGATAATGGCAAGTATGCAATCAAATACGTTATACATGTATTGCAGAAAAGAAAGATGTTGTCAAATGTAGCAGCCTGATGGGACCACTGCTAGAACAAACTAGCCCAGTATAATGTGTGTTTCTCCTTAACGAAAAACAAACAAAAAAGTCGTGAATTCCATTGGAACACCACTCATTCCCTTCCACCAGTTCTCCACAAACTTGCCCGTAAGTTGATCTTAACCCTACAAATATCACATGAAACTGCTGGAGTGCCGTGATTTTTAGGCCTATAATGATATTCATCTTCAAGAAATGATTGTTCAGATTCAAATGGCAACATGAATCGAGGACTCTGTCACGGGCTCTCTGCCAAGATACTGCCGAACTCCTGTCCACAAGATAAAACCGTCCGTTAATACTGTCTGACTTAAAAGGTCAAACTCAACGCAAAATCTTGCAGGCTAGATAAAATACATCCCGTGAAGTCGAGATAGCCTCTAGAGAATAGATCTCTTTTTTTTTTTTTTTTCAAAGCATCGTAGACATGTGCTGCATGACAGGGGATCAAGCAGTGTGTGCGACATAGTATTTGGAAAATTGCTCCACTGCGATTCACAATAATAAGTCTTTTGAGCAGATCCGCTCCTTGGAATTTCTGGAGTTAACACTACAAGTCTCAGTAAGTTTTCTGTAACCATAATTTGTCATGTTCAAAATAAGACAGATTGGCCAAAGACAATATAATGAGTTGTATTTTCCTACGACACCGTTTGGCACTGTGAGCTACCTGAAAAATAGTTCAGGAGCAAAGTACATGTCTTATGAACGTATCACTGACTAGATCAGTCCCTTGATATTTCAAGGTTTACTCTTTCCACACGAAGCACAAATACTGAAGCACAGACAGGGTGTCCGTACAGTTACTATACAGGAATTTGTAATTAAGAAATATCATAGTTGGAACTAAAAATATTTTCCGAAAATACACGTATCACATCAGAAAATACTGTAACAGTATAGACAAAAAAATTCTTTTACTATACTTATATGTTTAAATTGTAAGCAGCCAGCTTCAATGGATTCTCGACTACATGACAGCACACTGAGTTGTTTTCAGTCTAAATGTATACCAACTTGAGGGACATCCTGGATATTTATGTCCCATGAGCTGTCTTGTTTCAGATACAGAACAATAATTATAAAATTGCTATATAATTGGTGTCGAATTTTTACAAAACAGGACTTATTCTAACCTTCGGGTGACCAGTACGGAGACCTACGAATCACGGCATATATGGGCTTTCGTACGTAAAGTGTTAACTCTGTCTTTCTCAACGAGCCGTCTCACGACATGTTTCGCCAGTATGCTGGCCCGTGATTTGTTATGCTACAAAATGTGCTGACAATCACGGGGAACCAAGACAAATAAATGCAGATGGGGTGTAAAAGGTGCTATGTTACGCAGTAGGCAAAATGAGCTACGCTGTGCCCGACAGGAACATGGGGAATGAGGAAAACTGCTCGTTAAAAATTTTACCACGACTCTATTTCTGCAGCATTCTGAAGAAATTCGTCGCAAGTCCCAAGCGACTGTCAAAGAAACAAAACTTTTAAAATTCTTTTTCCCCAAAGTACCTTTGATTTCTTCTCATCGTTTCAAGAAATGATATAACATAAGGGAAGACTTGATTTGGGTTCCATTTAAGTTCTGAACTTCAGAAAAGGTGCCGGCTTTTCCTGAAATGCATATAAATGCATTTTCACCATCCATATGTAACAGCTTCTTTTTCTTTCCTTTTATTTTCAGTTTCGACATTCCATGTGTGATCAATCAGTCCGAATACTTATGCTTACATTACTGTAGCCTGCATGCATGTAGAATCTATATGCTTTCTCGAAGGCCACTCATCTTCAAGCCCTGGGATAAATCACTATGTTATAATGCATTTTGTGCACTTGACTATTGTTCGATTTTTTAATTTTTTTTTTTTTTCAGGAAAGAAAAATGAAGGTAAAGAAAACGATAAATTGTGCGGTCTGAAGAAATAAGTGAATGAATAAATACATAAATAAATAAATAATATTAATACATAAATAAAATAAATTATAAATAAATAAAAACAGAGACCAAAGAAAGCAAAGAGAAGACAAGAAAAGAGAAACAAAACAGATGGAGGGAACGAGAAAGAAAAGAAAAGACTTCAGCAAAGCTCAAGATGGATAAGATATGCCATGCGCACTGTGCACACATTCAGCAGTGCCAAGGCTCCATTCAAATGCTCATCTTTAACATTTGCTCACACTGGCATCCCCCCCCCCCTCTCTCTCTCTCTCTCTTCATCCAGTAAACCACTATATTATTATTATTGCCAACTCGCTCTTTTATCACTGTCATCTAAGCATTATCTTCCTCTTGCTTCTCTCCCTTCTTAATTATCCCAGCTCTTCCTTCTCATATTCTAGTCCATATCCACTACAAGGGTCTCTCTCTCTCCTTCTCTCTCCTCTCCCCTTCTCTCTCTCTTTCTGTCTCTATCTTCTCTCTTTCTCTCTCTCCATCGGGTTAATATTTACTGGGTTTGTATGAAACCCCAAGTAATCATCGCTCCGCCATGAAAGTTGTTTTCATCCATTTTCGACCAGCCCGTCTGCATTCCAATAAAAATTTAATCACAGCTCACGTTCCTCTGTCAATCTATCTTCTTATTGTTTCTTTTTTATTTTTTCAAACATGTTTTTCATTTTGTTAGTTTGGAGGAACACGAACATAGAAAGACTTTGCCGGGAACTCATACACAATCATATACGCACTCACGTACACATACGCACACATATACACAAAAACATATTCCGAGGCATATCAATTTCAATATCATGAAGAAAATATTTTTGAATAATGGATTACCATCAACTTTTAGTTCGTAGATGCAATCTTAAGAATGCCCCGTTATTTGCTGACATCTCTGAGGTCCAAGATACATTGTATTATTACTATAAAGCTCCTGGATAGGTACAGAACTCAATAAAGAGTAGAGTACAATACTGAAATCAGCAGACTGCCACCGGCAACATGACTGAGTAACGAGATGATTACAAACATTCACAGCATTTCAGGCAAAGTAGATCAAGACTGATGAAGTAAGTCCGGGACAGACCGACATGGCACATGGCAGATGGCATATGATAGCAAAGGGCACCCACGGTCAGTAGTGACAGTAGTTACCGTCTTTATCTCACTGACATCTGTCTCATGACACGATGTGAGTTGAAAAGTCACCGGTTCCAACAACTGCCGTGGCACTGACAGCACTCCAGTCGACAAACTAAAAGCTTTCGTTAAAAGGTCAACTCAACGACAGATCTTCCGGGCAAAAATACATCTCATGAAATTACATACCCGTGGTTTCAAGACAATTTTAAGTCCCCTTATCTTTCGACTCATCGTAGACATTTGCTGCAGGATAAGGAAATCAAGCAGTTTGAATAGTACCGGTGTCTGAAACACTGATCTCCACGAGATTTAGATAAGGCCCATAACTCCTGATCTACTGTGTGCTTAAGATAAAATTCTCCACTTTGAATTCGAGCACGCTAAAGTCTGGTCTTTAGACTCTAGTTCGAAGCAATGTTGACCGAGACTTCAAACCAACGCACCAATATTATGCACTTTAGATCTAGTCAATGTAAACTAATCCCTAAGCAAAACATATACACACAAAAATGCGGATATTTCTTGTATCAGGTTCAACAATGTTCCACACTAAATAAAAGAATTAAAGGGATTTTTACCACAGACAAGGGGAGGTGTTAAGAGGTCAAGAAAAAGCGGGAGTTGCTGACTAAACCTGACGAGAGATTTCCCTGAGTGACAGAAAAAGCCTACGGTAGACCTGCTCAAAGCCTTTTCTCTTGTTGCCACACTATCGTATTTCAGGCAGCTCAGTTTTGACAGCTGTCACAAAGTTAGTAGGTACGTCTGTTCAGGAACTATAAGCTCTTAAAAACTTGTGGATGCAATTTTGTGACTGAGAAGAAGTTATGATCGACAAAAACATTTCTGTAAAATGCAAAAATAACTGCCACTTGAGCTCAGTTTTCAGTTAAACTATCATGCTGGAAAACATACAATCCATGGTAACGTGTCTTGCCTGGCATGGGATTTGATGAAGAACAAAAAATAGACACAATAATAACAGAAACAAATGCTTTCCTTATTAATCTACTGTGCTACCTCACCTTCCACCACCGGCCAATGTTGTAGTATGTCATTTAATAGTAATGTTTGTTATGGTGATAATGCAGGAGAATAAGACGGTGGCCCTTTCATGAAATAAAGCAAGGATACCCAAGGTTTTGTTTTTGTGGTTGTTTTTTTTTTCAGATACAGAAAGACTACTGTATTTCCACACACACCATCGGCCATTTGCAGAGTCTACAGAGGGATAAGCAAAAGGAATCTGACAAAAAATAAATATGTAATGTACTACAAAATGCAACTCTTGTGAACTAACCTGACTCCTTTCTGATCACGATCGTTAGTTATAAATCTGTTTGATTCTACCAAAACCTACTCGTATTAGATCAGATCTGTGAGTTGTGATAGTGCATACTTTCTAATGCCAGTCCAATGTCTGTGGTCAAACATTATCAGGTGTTTGCTTCCGTCACTGACCAATTACGAGGGCCGTTCTTAACCCTTTCACTATGAAAACGCACGGAAACTCTACCAGTTTGCCTCCCCCTCTTCCACGCCCTTCACAAACCATAATCCATCACTGCCAATACATCAATATTAATGCGGGACAGGTTTATTTGTGTTTGTTGCCTACTGAAGGAATTACTGACCAAAAGCGTGCTTGTTATCTCTGTATTTGACCACTAAAATCGCAGGGTTCACTTTTACATGATACATCTGGCTTCTGTCAAAGTATTTTTCTAACCCTACGGCATCCCACCTTGTTCTTTCCCTACTAGAAAGCCTACCACCATCTACATTAAAAATCAGTAATCTTGTCGGGCTCTCAACAACATATTCACCCTACTACTAAAATTTGCGATTTTCAGAGGAAATTGTCGCACAAACCCGACTTCAGTGTCGCAATGATTTCCTACAATACTGCACTGGTGGTTATCGTCTCGGCAGTAAACTCGGCAAATAGAAGGGTTAAAACCTGTTACAATGAAGAGAAATGAGAAACAACTGTAGCATTCTACGAGTGTAAGTGAAGTAGTAGCCAAGTAGCTTAACTCTCTGACATTTGGACCACTGTCTGCGGTCCCGGGGGAGCCAGGCTAGCAAACAGGCCCAACAAGAGTGGACTTGAATGCCAGGCCTAATGGTCCTCCGCAGCTGACAGCTGATGACAGGGCTAATGTGGAAAGGTCATTAACTGTCATTGGCGAGGTGATTCAATTGGGAGCTCGGAAAAGAGTCCTACTGGCAGAGAACACTGATCCGACTTTGCACTCAGCCATTCGTGTTTATGATTATTCTGATAATTACATTACCTGATTACAGGCGGTCTTCCTCTCTTCATGTATATGACGCTCTGAAAAAACCAATCAGATGGTTGGTGAAGATACTCAATCCAAATCACCGAAACGTGATACCTATTCTGTGTTCTAAAATGTATATTTTATGGATCCCATGGAGATACCCCCCCCCCCTCCTTTCCTTTATATAAATTATGGCAATGTCGACATCATACCTGGTTAACGTTAACACTTAACGCCGTTGTTGTTATGTTACCACGTGTAAATTATTTCAAAACTAAACGAAACTCACACTGCCACTATCTTACATATCAAGTCTATTGTAATTTGTTCTTGTCGTAGCTCTTGATAATTAAAAAAAAAAATCAATCATAAATCCGTTTGTTTACAAGAAAAGATTTTAAAAGTATTGACTACACTCCATGGACGAGCATAGCACTACTAAGTCTAACCCCATGGCCATGGCGCCCAGTATTGGCACGCTAGACGGTGTTTTATTAAGATGACGTCATGAGTCCGCACTCCAGTATAATAGTATAAACTCCGTGAGAAACACTCAAAGTTACTTCAGAAGGAAAAAAAAAAAAAAATTCAACGTTTTACTCTCATTTGGCAGCTGTTGCCATCCCACGGATTCTCCTAGGGTACAACATACAAGAACAAAACCGGCACTGCCAGTACTACTAACAAATCTCAATTTTGCCTGTTTGATTAGATCCTAATCATCGTATTGACTACAAGAACCGTTACAACAGGACAAACGGCTTTTATTATTAATTATGCTAACAACATAGTAACACAACGATGGTGTCCCTTCTCTCCCCCCCCCCCCCTTCCCCGCCCCCAGTATGCACAGCAAATTCTTAACGTGGTCGTTCTCTGTACAACGAGTATTTCTTTTCATCTGCCATTACTATGAACATTTTTGTTATTATTGTGTTCTTATTATTCCTAACTATTATCATCATCATCATCATATTATTATTATTATTGTTTGTTCTTTTCTACTTCCATTTTGCCATTTTGGTACCAATAAAATGCTTCTAGCCGCATCGTTCTAAGCCATAACAGAAGCAAAGATCAATGCTAGTCTTCAATAGCTGCATGTCTACTTCATTATACGAAGACATTTGACATGCCCGGTTAAACTTCTCTACTGCAATATCTTTAAAACCCGTCGCCGATATGTATGCCTTCGTCACCATTTATTCCCCTAGTGAAACTTCAGCAATACCAACCCTACAGACTGCTGCCAGTGACCATCATATTCAACACTGATAGAAAATGTAACTTAAAAAAAAAAAATCCTTGTAAATCCACTTCTCAAAGCTTTTTTTTTTTCTGCTATCCAAAGAAGGCATCAACCCTTTCTTGTTGTATCACTACCGCTATCACATTTTCAACCTGATGGTATTCAATCTGTTGTCATATTCAATCCTTATTTTCTGTGCGATGTGCGACTGAATATCTTCATCATTCTCATTCTAGCACTATGGATGCAGGCAGGGGCATCCGCTATCGCCGCGCTGCACATGCAATGGGTTAAAGTGAAAATGAGCAGATCAAAATTCCGATAAATCCACCCCTAAATCCCTGCGTCCCCTACTGTTCTTTTCTCACCACCGCCTCGGAATACTTTCATCCCGCACTCAGTTCGATGAAGGGTCGATGTTCCCCCTGAACAAAAACGCACTCGGAATGACGCGCGCGGTGAGCAAAGATTTCTCAGCAAAATGAAGGTCCGCTCTATCGACCCATAGTCTTCGTTAAACACAGTAAAAAGGTTGATGCGGTGTTCCGGGAACGGGTCTTTTGTAATGATCCGCGACCAGCTTGCGTGGCTCTTCCATTCTCTTCCGCAGCTTGCCGAGAAAGGACGTCTTTGATGGAGTAGGGCATAGGGGAAAAAACACACCAGCTCCGCTATCCCTGGAGTACATAGGGCGTTAGAATCGATGATAAAGGGACAGTGAAAGATAATCAATGGAAGAGACACATTCACACACACATTGTGCGTGCATCTGTCAGCATGATCACCCATATGTTTGCACTATATATTTCATCGGGCTTGTGAGGGAATGAGCTCTATTGTGAACGTAAGAGCCGGGTTCAGTGGCCAGGGATGGGGATGGAGATGTGAAAGCCAAAGCGTACTATATCGCAGTATTGGTAAAAGGCTGAAAGCTTGCAAAAACAACACTCTGAATGCCCTACTCTGTTGCGAAGACAGCTATTGTCACAGCTGATGAATGGTTGTCGTACAAAAAGAATACGAATATGAATTCCAACGGACATCCATCAATTATGTTTTGCCCATGTCTTCACCCATGTCCTACAGAATCCTATGTGCTTATCCTCTCTAACATAGATGAGATCGATCATTCGCGTTTCTTTGTTTTCGTTTGAATTATAAAACAAAATATCATCCACTTATGGCACGCTTACTTTGCTAACTGAAATAAAATTTGTTTCATCAGGGACTATCTGAAAAAGAGTTCATAAGTCGGCCTATAGTCTGTCAATCCTTCATCCTGCGTTAGAAAGGGTCCTGACACATCTGATGCTGAAATGTACGTTCACTCTTATTCTACATTTCGTTTCTATTCATTTCAATAAAGGGGTTGGCACATATTACTATTAGCCAGACTTATGTTCCGGACCATATCATTTAACTGTAGCAATTTCCTTCACATCCAGAAGTGCCATTTCCTTTACAATGAGAAGTGGAAAAAAGTGTCCACTGTTGTTAAAACCTGCTGCAATTCTGGAGACAGAACATAGAAAAGAACAAGAAAAATGCTCTGTGCTACATTCTGCGCATTTTCTCACACATCTGTGACACGACGATCAACACCATTTCGTGCTCGTGCTGCGCCCGAAATGTCCCATTTTTCCCTTTCCACAATTTCATTTACAGTGTGTGTTTGCCGAGGAGGAAAAGAAGTCGAAACGATGTACTGATCTAATTATTTCATCATCATTGTCCAATCCCTCTCTCTCCTAATTCGTCATACCCCCCCCCTCCCCTTGCCCGTTTCCCATCATCCAATCTTGTACATTTCTCATCTCAAGCCATGCCAACACTTTCTGCATTTTCTTTCTTTTTTCTTCCTTTTTTTTGTCCAAAGGCCCGGCATCAAGACAATTTGAGCTTCCCATGGATGGCAGGGGGATGATCGATTACAATAAGGTGGCAGATTAAAGGAAATGGTTTGAATCCAGCACGGATGAGATAATGGATCGGAGTAATTTTGCTTTCTTCACTAAACAGCTCCAACTGCTGGAGACGGAAAGCTTGGGCGGGATGTGTGAACCAAAAGGCGCATTTCTGAATTCGCTCTTTTCTTTCTTTTTTTTTTTTTTTTGAATGGTTTCTCGCTTGCTTTCTTTGGACGCATTAAACCCAACACCCTCTCCCACCTCCAAGTGAAACCGCTCAAGATCTTCTCATACCATAGTTCGTTGCTTGTGGTGTTGTCGGGTGACACCCTCAAAAGAAAGGGCTGGCATGAAGACACAATTATTTGACAGTTCTTACCGAGAATGTTCCATATACTAAACTATACCAATGCATTGAACACTGTTGATAGGGGAAGCAAAACTGTCGCAACCCGTACTCAGTTACCACCCTATAAATACATGGGGAAAGGACTCAACATCATTACAAACCCGAGAGCGTTATATTGTTTTAGATTTTTTTTCATTGCTTCGTGCTTCTTATTTTGTTTGCCTGTTTATTTGCTCTATGGTGACGTTTGTTACCGTCAATGTTGTAGATGGATGCCGCTGTCTGAAGCAAAGGAAAAAAACCCAGGGAAAAGGGATAGGTATCACCTGAGGCAGTCAAAAATGAGATGCAGTTGACAGAGAGGGAGAGAAAAAGAAAGAGAAAACAGAAAGACGAAAGAAAGAAAGAGCGGGAATCAGAGGGGAAAAAAAAGAGATGAAGGTGTCTTACTTCTATCAATTTTGTCACACTAGGGTATCATGCGAAGATTCATGTAGCGACATTTGGGAATTCTTGTGTAAAATCATTTTCAGCTGCAGGCGTCGAATCAATCAGCTCACAAATAAGACGCAGAGGACAAATCGATACAGATAATTCCGAGATATTATACATATCTTACATCTTTGGACACTTTGCCGCTTATAGTTTGCTGGGTGTACAGAATATATCGTCTATTTCTATTGGTCTCGAGTCGGGTTTTCCATTTTCTGTATTTGAAAAAAGGGGAAAATGCACATCAGCACAACTTGCAAGTATTATGAGATGAAATGTTTTCGGACCCTTTTGCCTTAACTTGTGGACGAGAAATGAACAGTGCGGCCTAACCATAAATACAAGTAACTTTTTTCAAAAACGCGATTAGAAGGTGTAAAAAAAAATGTTGAGACAGTGGTGCTACGTATTCCACATGGCTAGTAACAGTTGTAATAGCAGAGTGAGGGAATGCCTCGTGTTACACACACACACACATACACTGACAATACTATGCACAATGGAGATGACGGTGGCGGTGTTATAGGGTGCTGATGATGGTAGAGTGTGCATGGTGATAGCCGTGGTAGTGGTCCTGAAGAGGAACCAACAGGGTTGGAAAGTGTAGCCAATTCCATCGGTTTATTCAGTTTTTCAATTTTTGAATTCTTCAGACTTTCAATGTATTTAAGTTAGTTACGGTCTTAAATTATAAAATGGTGGTAAGTGGCGGTGGTGGTGGTGATAATGGATGCTAATGGTGGTGGGTGTTGGCGGTAATGTTGGTGATAAAAGATGGCGGTGGCTGGTGGTGGTGGTTTGGTCGTGACGGTGGTGGACGAGGTTGGTGTGGTAGCGGTGGTGATGGAGATGGTAGGGATTGTGGCGGTAATCGAGGTAGAGGTATGGCAGAAATATCATCATGACTGTTGACAGAAATGTTGTTCCAAAGTTGGTATTTGCTCACGGTAATCTCTGTGTAATCTGAACGATGGAAAGACGTTTTTCTTGTTCTCTTGCGTTTATTCTTTTCTCAAGACAGAGAGAAAGAGAGGAGATAGATAGATAGATAGATAGATAGATAGATAGATAGATAGATAGATAGATAGATAGATAGATAGATAGATAG